>NTHP01000114.1:611613-633603 GCA_003416845.1 Oplegnathus fasciatus | reverse complement strand
TTTTTTTTTTTTGGCTTTCATTCCTATGGAGAAGTGAAGGGAGCCAAGCCTATGTTGGATAGGTTACCCATTGAGCTGGATAATGATGATTAAGAGGTCATGACACTATCCAGAAAATACTGCTAAACTAAAGGCTCAGGCCAAGAGTTCACTCCAAATCAGTTTGATTGTCATAAGAATGAGATAGGAACAGGTTTGGAGCTATATACACTATAATGTGTGTCCACTATTTCGTTACAGGATTTGAGGCATACCTGTTCTTCTTAACTGGTAAACAACAAAAAGTTTAGGTGGGACTGACACACTTAGTGAAGTGACAAATGTCACACAGTATTTAAAGTACATGGTATGTAATCTTCTAAAACATCAGGGCCTGCAGAGATGGTTTAATTTAAACAGTAGGCTACTCACAACTGAGAACTGCTAATGAGATTTTACTCAGTTGGAACTTAAATGGAACTGAGATAAGCTCAGAGGAATAGTCAGTTCAAGTTTTTCTATATGGATAGTTCCCTGTTTAGTTTGTGGATTGCGGGACTGGAATAGGTGATATATGGACCAGATGAGAGTTAGCCCGGGGGCTGGTAGACAGAGACAGAAAAATGGATGTGTTTCTCATCTTGCTTTCGCCCCCAAGGCTCTCAGCTGGCCTGATCCCTACATTAACCAAACAGATAGCCAACAACTTTAATTACCTTTGCATCCAGTCGCTCTCCCCATCCACCACTCCCCACTTCGCTTCTGCAAATGAAAGAAAGAGAGGGATAGAAGGAAGAGAAGCATAATTACTTATTTTACTGGAGTGCGGCAGAATGCCTTTTGCCAAATGACTCTAATTCCAAATGGTTAACAAGATTTTTCTTTTTAATAGAGCCGAATCCATGTGACAGCAAATTGCTTTCCTATTTGGGGCCTTAATGGCTTTTCATACTTTGCACTTCCAATAAGCAGTAAACTCGGAAATTAATATTGCACACTGTGTTATGATGCAAATGGGAGCGAGATAGGAGAGCTGTACCTTCACGCAGAAACCTCTGATTAGATCCATAATTGCTCTGGTGGGATGATTTTTCCCGTTTGTTTGAGCTTATTTATTTATTTGTATAATTTTCGTCCATACGCTTCACTCCAGCATCATTATCAGTGACACATCTGCGTTGCTGTATGTTGCATTTCACTTTTGAATAACTTTTAATCAGTTGTAATAGAAGATAAACTTATTCACAAGTTCTGAATGTGATAATAGAGAGTGATTTTTGTAGCCCTACCATGCTGTCACTGAGCTTCACCCTTTTGCTTTGCATGAAGTGATTCACTAAGAAAAAATAACATTTTTAAGTACATCCTCAAGTAGACTTTGTCGTCTGATTGAGACAAATACAAAGACTGAAAGACCACTTTCTTGCTCATCTCTAGTTCCAGAGTAGACTTGTATTAGTCTGCCGTTGACTGGCTCAGTTGGACCGGTTTGAACCCCTCTTGCGGTCGTACGAACAGGCACAATCTAAAAAGATATATTTGTGCAAGGTGTTTCTTAATTAACTTTTGATCCAAGTCATTTCATTTCCAATTCCATTTTACACATTCTCAAATATTAATCCTTGTCTGTGCATAAGGTATTGTATTCTTAATAAGGGGGATCACAGAGTGGGACACAGTTCACACAGCGCATATAGGTACAGAGGTGCTCTGTTAACAGCCCACCGATCAGAACATACGCCTGTGTCACCCTATTGTACCCCCGTCATATTGAACAGTCCTTCTGCATCTTTGCTGTTTAGCTTTTACAGACACTTTTTTACAAATACATCTGTTTTGTGTCGTGTAGTGTTTTTGCTGTATCTCCACCCCTTCTGAATGTTGCAACAATGTCAGAAGCCTAATTGTAATGCAGATTTTTTAAAGTATTCTACGCTGGCCTCCCTCAGCTCTGTGCTCAGTTCTCCTGGGCTGTCATTAGGAAGAGAGGGGTTGAGAATGTCCTGGGTTTGGCTGTAGCTGCACCAGACACACAGCCAGCCTGACCCGCAGACAGAAATAGAAAATAAATTCAGCTGGATGGGCCTGCGATTGCTGCCAGCGATTGAGGTTAAGTGTCCTTTGGTGTGGGGGGCCTGAGCGTAGCAGCGGTTCAGCCAGATACTGGTCACATGACCACACACATACAGTCTGATTCTTTGGCTATATCACCATGGCAACCCTTCATTTCTTCTCTGCACACTCCCATTTCACCTGTCATTCTGGTAATTGGCTCTGAATTTTTCTACATATCGTCTTGATGATCATAATAAGACAATATTTGTCAACCGAACAGTGACAGGCAAATGTAGGGAAATGGGGGGAAAAAATGAAGCTTTCATTAGGCTAGAATATTAATGCAGCAACAGGGCTTTTTAGGGACTAATAAAGCTTGTTCTCCTTGTTTTCACAGGTTCCCGCTCATTGTGTGCATGAGCCACACTGTAGTGAGTGAGTCAGAGTTTCGATTTGGTTTTAATTGGGTCACCCTCTCCTCTCCTCTCTCATCTCATGCAGTCTTTCTGTTGAACTCAGCTTAATTAGAACTACAAGATTGTGACACTACCAGAAACATATTATATCTACTCTGCCTCCATTTCCATTGATGTTCTGTTTTTAGAAGTATTGATAAGACAAGCTATATAATGACATTTGCTATACTGCTGTAGTCATTAATGGCCCTCAGGCCTTTGTTAGACTGTATAGCAGCACAGAGAGAAATGGATAAAAGGTTTTATGGAAATAAAAGATGGTTCCTGTAGGTGGAGATAGCCAGGCCTAATGACTGTTGTGCCAGCTGCTCCTCATTACCAAGGTCACTGGCATCAGGACCAGCTGAGATCTGCTAAGTGGTCTATAGCCTTTAAAATGGCCACGAGGCCTTTCCATCAGTACTGCACTCACTGACACCATAAACTCTGTGAAATGCATGACCAACTCATATTTTCCTCATTTAAACTGGCTTTCTACTAGGACACTGTGAAAAAATGTGTGCAGTCATGCTGTATTTACATGACGGCTGCATGTTACAGTAGGCCATAGAATGCATTGTCTTCCTTGGTCATGGTTGCCTGAGCGGTAATTATTGTGAGAGATATGTCAAACCTCTCCTATTAGTTTTATCACAAATGTTTCTTTTCTTATGCACCGGCAGCGAGGGATATGCAACTTTATTTTTCTAATTTATGAACTCCCTCCAAACCTCATTAGATTTTCAAATATCAACATCTAAGTTATTTTACAGTGTTCTGTAACAATAACAAATCTTCCCTACACTGTAGAGTTTTTGTTTAAAATAAGGACATAAAAACAAAACTATTCGGTCCAGCTCTAGAGAGCAAAAACAAGAAAGCCAAGCACAATGTTGGATTTATATATGTGCTGTGTGTGTGTGTGTGTGGGGGGNNGGGGGGGGGTCAGTGGAATTAATTGATTTGCCCATATTTATCAGAAGAGAGTAAGCGCCTAATCCCAGCTTGCATTATTAAAGATAATACCACAGTGGTTTCTGCAAGACCACCACACTGAATCAAAGTCTGACATGGACTGATGATGTATGGATATATTATTCAGAGCATTGTATGGGCCTCAGAACAGTGCAGCTCCTTTATCTGCCGTCCCAGCTTACTGCCTCCTCATACATGCACACACATGCACACAACCACCACTCATCAACCCCTGGAGGGCACCTGTGTTTTCAAAGTAAAGACCACTTAGAGAATAGCCCCAGGCGTCTGAATACTGAAGTGCCCTGTGTTACACATTAGAAGCCTCTGTACAAGCCAGGAACATAAACACTCTCAATAGCCCTTGTCTCCTCCCAAGAATACCCCAAATACCTCAAAACAGGGGGAAAACCGCTTACACGGGCCAGAATATGGAACAGATAGTCTGTGGGGACTTTACCACATTAAGGACCACTCACTGAGATGTGCGGCTCATCGGACAGTAACCTAGCCAAGAACTGGGGTGTAATAAGAAAAGCTGACAATTCGATTAGACTTTTTAACATTTTATCTTTGGCAGCTGACAATGAAAGTAAATAGCTTTCAAGGTGTGTAGTGTGTTTTACAGGTCACTGAATGTTTTAGTTGTTAAAACCCTCTGTAAGTTTCTGTTGCATACGGCTGACTTCACCGATATTCCAACATAGAAAACAGCAGCTTAGACTGAGGTGCACCAAAAGATAAAATGTGTAGGAGGCAAACAGCCACCCCTCCTCCAGAGGCAGACACAGGGTTAATGATCAGACATTTCATTCAACCGCCCCAGTCGAGTAAATGAGGTTTGATCAGATACAAGGAACAGGAGAACAAGCCGCCTTCAGAGTCAGCTTCACAATCTGTCATAATGAACACTTTAATATTAAAAGAAAAACAATCCTATTAACAAGCAGAGAAAGACAAGAGTTTTCGGGAAAGCAAGGAAGCTGTAATCTAAATTTTTAATGACCGCTCCTGCATGATGACTTTGTCTATGTATTTTGTCTGTTTGGAAAGGGAAACGAGTCAGCGCTGTCACACTTAATTCAGGCTACCCTTTTGTGCTAGAGCAGTGGGTAAATAGCTGGGGGAGACATTTGAATGTCTTAATAGACGTTGTAACTGCTCCATCTCTAAATGTGTTGAAATGGAGGCGTGAGGAATGGCATCATTAAGGTAATGTGTTCAGGAAACCAATGAGTTGTGCTCTAACCTCTGCTGCTCAGCCTGAGATTCGGTAAGTGCACAATCTTAGGTCACCTTAATCAGGGAGAGGCGGCACTTACAAACGCACGCATACACACACAAAGCCTCAATTACATTGTGAAATTGCTCTCAAATGAGTCGTACAACATGTCTAGCTGCTCTGTTTATGTATTCTCGGGAAGATTCTGTGTCTGTTATGTGACTGCAATTGTACAGTAGGCTTGTTTGTGCAGTTGTTGCAGTAATGCCACCAAACTGCAGTTTTACTGGCCTAATGCAAAGAGAGGGCAGTTATATATCACTTTAAGACAACAGCAGATAGTGCTGTATGTTTAGGTAGGCCAAATAGACTAGAGCTATGTAGTTCTTCTATAAGTTTCAACTGTAACTCTTCCTTGGCAGGAGCCAGGATTGAGAGGAAAGGGATTTGAGCCACATGCATACTTTTTCTGAGCCCCAGACGACAGTGTTTCCAAGCACAGCAAAGCCTAAGATTTCTCCCTCCCTTCTCTTTTTTCTTGTCAACCCTGCAGCGAGAGTCAACAGCCATCCTTTTCCACGCACATTTGTCCTTTAAAGTGTCTTCTCGCTGAGTTTGGAGGCAATCAGTAATGACCAGAGGTTCTTGTGTCGTTTGGTGCTCCAGTGTGTGTTTTGCTTGGGCTGAGGAGTTTTTAGTGATGAATTTCACCCATCACATTCTCCACTATGGTTGACCAATGAGTTTTGTGAAAGCAGGGCCTGTGGTGTTTTTCTTTAATAAGTCCAGAGGTGAGGCAAAGCAAGCAGACCATCAGTCATCCTGTCAGGATCTTACCCTCTGATTAGCCCAGTATATTGGTGGAGATATTTAACCTGCCACAGTGGCCTACATCAAGAACCAGTCTTATCTTTCATGTAATGACTTATTTTAGTCAGCTAAAAAGTTGAATTTGTGGCCTTTTTGTGAATTTCGTCTATCAAATATCTTTCTGTCTTCTATTTCTATACAAGCATTAAAAAAAATACCAATTTCAGAGTGTGCTGAACCACTAAACAGCACACTCTTTCAACTAATTTATTGAAAGTTAATAGATGAGACATGCATGTGTACTGTATATAGCCACGTATTTGTATTTAGGAAGAAAATAAACACATTAATAGGATTGTAAATTGGTGTGAGGCAGATTTTTAGTATATTTATTGTCACAACAACTGATAAACCACCAGCTACAATAAGCAAAATGCACAGGACACGCCTCCCACCAACTTCAACACTATGTAATGCAATTAAGAGCTACATGAAAACTAGTTGCAAGCGATCAGAGAAATCAAACTCCATATCTAAAACTACTGGATAAATGATTGCATTCATCCTACTACCACTTGAAGTGGCAAAAACTCGATGTTTCAAACTTGAGCAAACCCACTAAAAAAAGAAAAAAGAGACCAAGACTAAAAATCAACAGGATCACTGTGTCTGGTATGAAAAAAAAAAACTGTATCCCCTGTCAGCTCTCTCCCCTGTCCTCTGTCCACCCTCTGTCCCCTTGCCTCCCTCACCCTCTGACCAGGACACTTGTGTGGTCCAGCACAGCCCATGCAGGGCCAACCTGAACAGTGGCACTCTCGCCTTTGGGCCTCGGTTACACACCTCAGAACGGATCTTTATTTACAACATAGAACTCGGAAACAGCTGGTCAATCCATTTAGCCTAAGGCCACTGATTTGTTCGTATTTACTACAACAGCCAAAGAAAAGCCAGGGTATTTTTTCCTCTCTCCTTCCTATTGATCCGGCGCTTAGAAAATCTGCCCTGCTGTCTAAACACTATTGATCCCTCCCTCTCAACGACAGGCTCTCGCACCAGTGTATAAAGGGACTGGATGAATTGAAATTTCATTTCCGACAACTTGTTCCTGTTATTTTTACCCTTTTTTCAATAGTAGAGAACATGGGCTGGCGGGCCGCCACTCACAGAGAGTCGATCAGTGTTTGGCTCAGAGGGGAGAGGAGGGATAGAGGTGAGACTGTTTAGATTACCCTAAGCAGGTCTTAACACCACTGTGCCATAGACAGGTCTTGCTCAGTCACTTAGATCCTAGTGATCATTAATGGTTTTTAGAGCAGGTTTGTAGCCAGATTGGAATTTTAGACTTTTATAATTTGGAACTGATCATGGGTAGTCAGGATTAGGGTTATTTTTCTCTCACATTAAAGGTCAGCCAGCCTGGACTTGCACGCCATCATTTCAATGAATGTGTTGAACATACAGGTGGTTTTGCATATTTTATTCCACTCATGTAAAGTCATTCATACTGAACCTCACTGCTGACCAACTTACTGAAAACAAATGTGAAAATTATGAAGAGAATCATTTGAATTTTTTACTTTCTTGCATTGAAAAAGTTGCTACTCAGCAAGTAACTGTCTAGACTCAGAGATGTCTCAACATGCTTGCAGCAGCATTATAACAAAATGATAAATGTTTAACAAAGCCATTGATTTGATATACAGTACAGTAATGTTCACTGTACTAGATTACCCATATGAAGTAAGTTTCAAGTGTTTGCAAATTCATTTTTGAAACCATAGTTGCATGAACTGGAATCACTGGGTGCCTGGAGCATACAGAAGGAAATCAATCTAAAAATGATTGCATGCTTTGGAAAAAGGTCAGTAGTCGTTGTTAATGTGATAAAACATGAAAAATCATTGGTATGGTCTTTTTTTAAATCACAAATACCCGGACTCTTTATCTTACAAAGCTGAAATTTTGAGGATGCTGTTGAAGTATATCCCTTACAGTAATCTAAATCTGTGGTGTTTCCAACTCTGTCACCAGATAGGTTAAAAACTTAATTTTTATGTGATCATCATTTTGTCATTCTCCTAATGGTTGGAAAGGGAAAGTAAGCTACTAGGTATGTGATTTAGCTTGGTGGGAGGGAAAGATGTTGACCTCTTCTCATTTTTAACTACTTTTCCTTGATTGAAAACGTGACTCACGAGGTCAAGGAGAAGTGTAAAGGAGAATTCATAATGGAGTAAAGAAAGAAGACGGAACAACCGTGGTGTTGAGGGAATCCAACTGAACTCTCACTATGTGACTTAAACAAATTGGTCTTAAATGTTGTTGTTTTTTTAACTAAATATTTAGTTATTAAAAACTTGAAGGACTAAGTAAATAGCTTCTTGAAAGAAGTAAGCACTGCCAGTATGACTAAAACATTAATGTCGTTTTTGTAATGGCCTCCAAAATTATTCTAGGATCTATTACTCATTAACTATGTTAGTCACTAACTCTGCTGTTTAATGATTAAGTCCATTTGAAATAAAATCTTATTGCATTATTGGGAACAATGCAGAAATTGCACCTTCCTAGATAAAGGTTGGTCCTGTGTTTCCCAAGTAGAAGGGGATGGCAAAGGAAGCACTGAACACCTTTCCCTGTCTTTTAGAGAACTCACAGCTGCCACTTCATAAACATCTGGATTAAAACACTGAGTTTGGAGGCATTTTTAACCTGAAATACTATTTGTCCACACTCACAGAGATTGAGATGGAAAGGGCCGACCTCCAAGGCCCCTAGCACATCCAAGAGGAGTTCCACAGTGCCCCACGTAGGGTAAACCAACCAGTAATGACTTCTGCTCCATCTGGCTCACCACTGTGTCCAACTCTTACCATTACAACAAGATAGAGTGTGACATAAAAAGGGAGGTTCTGTTTTAATTAACATCAATATTCATGTAATGGTCATAAAGCCAGCCCACATTCCATTTCAAGCTCTTAATGTTAATGCATATTTTAATACATTATCATTGCCACCATCATAATTCTTATTATGATAACTGTAATTATTAGATTTATGACAGAATTATGGTTTTGTTCCCTGAAGGCACATATTTTGCAGGGAATCCAATTTTTCCCTGGTGTACAACGCTCCCAGTCTTTCCCCTCCAAAATACTGAGCAGACACTGATAAAGATAAACACACAAACACCCTAGTGTGTCTGCTGCTGTGCCTGTAAAACACTCAATCTGAATTGCATATCCGCCTTGCCACAGAGCTTGTCATAAGCTGTATTAAGAAAAATGGTCACACGGTTTGACATAAATTGGAAAATGACATTTGGAAAATGGGCGCTGCTGTGGAAATTAGAGATATTAAAATTATAAATCAGTGTCTGGAAGTGCAGGGGGGTGTGGTGGCTCGCCTTTTCTCTTTTTCTCTTTGCCTCTCTCTCTGTGTTCATCTCTCGCTCAATTTCTCTCTTTTTCTTTCTCTCACACACTTTGTCTTTTGCGCTTTCTCTGGAGGCAGTGTAGGGTCGTAGCCCAGAAGTCAGTCCAGTAAAAGTGGTTTTAAATGCAGCCACACACGAGTCTGCCCCACGGGGACAATCCCACCCTCTCATCTGGCAGTAAAAGTGGAGGATATTGTGTCTACGTGTATTCGCGTGCAGCGTGTTTGTCTTTGTGCCTCTGCTGCAGCTGTATCTCGTCAGCTTATTGCTCGGCTCTCTTGCTGTAACCTGCTAATGGATCATCTCTGAGGTGTGATATGTATTATGCAAAAGTAAGGTGTGCTGACACCTTTAAAAACAGACAGCTTCAATCCTCTGTACGCCTCACCTCTGCTCCTTCCTATGTGTTGAGCAGGAGGCGGCGAAGAGGCAGAATGAAGAACAGATTTCTGAGCTACAGGTGGAGATAGACAGGCCAAAGGCGCAGCTGCAGGATGAGAGGCAAGAGCTGCAAAGAAAGGCCTTCCTATTGACCAAAGGTACACACACACACACACACATATGAATACGCATATATCCACATGACTCCTTCCCTCAGTGAATAGTTCAGGGTTTTCACTACATATAAGTGCTCATGTGCACCTTTGACTTCAGTTCACTCTTTCTTTTGATTGAACTCCTAGAAGAAAGATAGAAAAGGCTGGGAGTGCTGTGGACCTTTATGCCTTGACCTTTTGACATCCTCCTTTTGAGTCCCGCCTTAAGAGGAGCTGCATCTATGCCACATATGCTACCTTTAAAATGTGGGTCGGTAGCTCTTCATCTTCATAAGTGGTGCAGGAAGAAAACATTTGATCTTTGAGTCCTTGAAGGAGGAATGTTGCAATTCATATACACCTTCTTGGTGTTTAGACAGAGGTCTGAAATAATGTTGTCTTTCTAAAGACAGGAGGTCACCCATTTAAGAGCAATCACTTCCTCTGACCTGCTTTGCTCTGCCTCCACAGCACATGCGTTTCACTCTTTCCAGCTTGAAATTTGATGTCAATTGCAGTGGCAATTCAATATTATATGGTGTTTACTGTTGATGCTCATTCATGCCTGCAGTCTGCTCAGCTTAACACAGTGGGCCTTTAAATGTCAGGAAGGACCTGGTGTAGCTAATGTTCATTAGGCTCATGGTTGCTATATAGATTATGAAGTTAGACAAATCTATACAAGCCTCCTCACAACACTCCATCCTGCACACCCAGCTTGACTCCCTGCACTGCCACTCCACCACTGCCCAGCCCACCACCACCCTCCACTTCAATATTTCAGCACTTTATTTACTTCTACTGTAAATTTCACTTGCATTCTCTGTCCTAATATTGAAATATTAAAGGACGTATTCTTGAGGAGGTCGAGTAACGAGAAGAGGCACTTTATTTTGTTAAAGTTTTAGATTCCTCTCACTGAAGTCAAGAGTAGGGAGAACGTAGGAGGGGTCAGTGTCCCTGGCCCTGCCACTCAGGAAAACAAGAAAAAACCTTGTCAAGTTGATTAGGAGTGAAATGGCAGCAAATGAATTGCTGAAAAGGCACGGTGTCACAGTCACGAACCACATTCTCCCTCTGATGTACCTCAACTCAGTGATAAAAAAAAACGTTTTATTGGAAAGTTTGCATCTGTATCTGTGTGTTTGGCTTTGCAATGCATACAAAGAAATTAAGAGATTTAAGGAGTGCCAGCTGGAGGACAAGGTCTGGCCCTCAGGATTTGTCTACAATCATAACCTACACACAGCAACACATTCAGTGCGCACAGGCACACACTGACTTCTGTCACCTTGGTACACTGAAAGAAGTCAGTTAAAAAGAAATCTGTTTAGTAAGGCCTCACCATTTTGGAGTGGGATGGGCGATAAGACCGGACTGACCAGACGTAACTTTTCATTTGTGTGGGGATGGAAGTATAAAGGGGCATGACCTTGATTGTCCTTATTTATGAAAAATGAACTTATTGTCTTGTCATTACCTAGCTTTAACAAGGGAGAGGCTAAGAAGGAGGACTGCCCATTTGCATCGACACAGGCAAGGACTTGAATAGAGGCCTATACTGTGTCTAACTATGATTGCTAAGCTTAGGCCAGGAGGTCTTCAGGCCTGCGCTAGATCGCCATGTGTGAGGTGTGTAACCGGAGGCAAGCGTTGAGCACTGAGATGATGTGTTTTTACAGCGCAGTCTTGCTGTGCTTTGGGATGGCAATAAACCACGGCCTTCAAAGCACAGCCAAGCGCCACTTACTGCTGAGTGCTTCTCTGGTGGTTGGACGAGATTACTCTCAAAACAAAGTGCAGACAGGTTGATTAATAGAAGGGTCTGCAGAGGTGCGTGCCGCAGTATATTTTCACACCCAGCGAACACTCGTTCATTTCATTCACATGGACTTTTATGGGATGATCCTGTCACTGTGTGAGTTTGTCACTTAATAAAAATGGTCCCCCTCTTTGAGTGTCTTTTTAGTGAAAACTTATCAGAGCTGTTACAGACGTGTTGTTTTAATGTCGAGGGAGCGCGCTGTGACGAAAGGGCAGCGCAGTTCACAGACCATATTAGTCCACAGCAGAATGTGGGGTGAATAGACCTGCTTGTGCCTTGAAAAATCTGCACCATAAATTCCAAACATCTTTATACAAACTGATATGAATGCAAACAAGACTTATAAATAATACTCTATTTTACCCTCTGACTGACCAAAGGGATTACTGACTGATGCTGCACTCTTACTGGCTGTCATTGGTGATTACTGTGCTTTAATAGCTCCCATGCTGACCCTGGTCTTCTGTGTGCTGTCAGGTTGCTTAGCCCAGCTCCAGAGCTGAGCTGTGGAAGATGAACATGACCTGAAGATGGATCTGGGATGTCTGTTGGATAGAGAGCGAAAAGCACACTTCCATACTGCCTCTGAGGCAGTGAGGCTTACGTTGGCTGAAGTAGAGAAGCTGCCTGGCCTTCTGGATCTGGTGTCTGCAGGAGGAGGGAAGCCTCAGCCTGGTGGCCCAGAACTGCAGGATATTGGATGAAGACGAAAAGGAGATAGCAGCAGGGCGGGACCCTCAATCTAGGTGAGATGGCCTAGTCTACGGCAGCAATGATGAGTAGGCTCTGGGTGATTGCAGTTGTGGAGGGGAGGGAGGGGAGCTGGTGGCAGCGTGCCGTGCGGTCACCCCCTCATCACATCAGATCACAGGGTTCTAATTAACTTCAGCACCGCATCAGACTGCAATCAGCAGAACCACAGAGGAAATGAGATTTTTTTTTTCCATGGCGTTCAAAAGCGTGGCGTAAAAATGCATATTAGCCTTGTGTTTTTAATTAACATTTTGTGCTTAGGAAACATGTTAACAGTATCCCTTAATGAGCTTTGTGGAAAACAAGCCACACAGAGGACAAAGGGCAACTTCCCCCCGTGTTTGCTGATGTGCTGTTCTTTATTCTAATACAATGAGATTAGTAATCATTGTTTAACTCCTCATTCAATATTGTCTCCACATAATCCCCACCCCTACCACCGTTTCTGTAGAATAGGACATAGAATGAGGCCTTTATTTATTAGGATGTTGAGTCGTGGAATGGAGATCTGTCCAGATTTGGACTTAGTTTACTGTGCGTATTTGTTGTTGTTGGACTCCTCACGCATCCGACTTGACAATATTATCCTCACACTACTCTTCTATGGTCTTGAGTCCATTTGTTAACTACTTGTACAACCTGATGCTTCTTACCAAAAAAAAACCTGGAATATTTGTAACTTTAACAAACTTATCACAGATTTGTTAGAAGCTGTAGAGATGCTTGTATAGAAGCCCTCATTATCTGCTTAACAAAAAGCAGTCTAATCTTATCACAAGGTCCACTTGTTTTTTCTCTAGAGCTTGAAGGCCACAAGATGTGTTTGAGAGCTCCCAAAAAACAGTAACAGTAAGTGGACTTTACGACAAGGGTTTTTTTTTTGTCAAACTTATACTTCCAAGGTCACTAATGAACCTTAAAGCTCAAACTCATTATCTCATTATCGCAGCAACAACAATCATTTTCATCATCACATTCAAACACACTCACTTTTAAGAACACAATGAGGCAGTTTTTAAAATGGAACAACTTGATTCATAATGCCACCGCTTCTGGTTATGCTTTGCTACAACCTGCGTCACGCTGCTGCGACTGTCTGCCTTGACTGATTTCTCATTCTACGACCCTCCGATGACTCCACCTGTTCTTATTACCATACCTGGCTCTGGCATCTATGCATTTTGTGTACCCCATATCTCAGTGAAATGTGTCTGCAGGGATTTGTTGCACTCTCCAGTGAGTCCTGTGCTGCTGTTTAGATTCACTGGGGAATATCCTCATGAACAAAGCCTTTTCCAACCGAGTATAGAACCATTAATGCTAGAAATCATCACCCTACATCCTCTGACGTAGGTGTCTCTAACTGAACTGTCAGTCTCTTCATTGATATAAAGTATAAACTTTGGGCCGTCCCAGAGAAAACTGAAAATAATAACCAAAATTGACTAATTTCTTGTAGTGTCCAACTGTTCCAATAACTGTTCAGTATGAGAATTCAACTTGTCACCACGCCTCCTGCAGGACAAACACTGTTTCTTTCTGAGCACTTGGAAGTATTTATTTTTCCCTCTAACGACTTGCTGAAATTTTGGAGATCCTGTCAATGGCTGCCAGCTCCTTGCTGGTTTATTTATTCCCTCTTGCATCTGACTGGTCAGTTATTTGTTTTCCACAGTGTCCTTGTGTGTTATAAATGGGACAGGCCTGTCACTTCAATGCTGAGAGGATGTTTTGAGTTCCTTGAGAGATTTTTATTTATTTAATTTTGGTTAGAGCAGAGCGGTGAATAATGCATCTCAACCTGCTACATGTACTGTTTTTATCATTAGCATGCAGCCCAAGTTATCTGTAGAATACTTATGAGTACCGGCGAAATGTTTGTGATGTTATTTATTTATGTTGCTCCTTTCAATTATTCATTTGTTTATTTATTCATGGAAGAACTAACTGAAATTGGAAAATTCATTTTTGCTGAAGGGCACTTGGCCCCACTCTATCCCCTCCCTACACAAAGGGAAAGGAGGGGGTGGCACATCAGGCTTGTTAGTAATTGCTTTATGTGAAGTTTCCTTAGACTCACCAGAGGACATCATTTTCATCCAAGCAGATGGGTCAGCTGACAGAAAAAGACAGACTGGAAGAGAGACAAGTGAGTGGAAGCTGAGAGGTGGAAAGAGCATCAGAAAGAAAGTAGGGATGAGAATAATTCTGTGTTATTTTCTTCTAAAACTTACAATTTAGCTTGTTCAGAGGGCTGAGCTAAGGTAACATGCAGTGATATGTGAGGAAATCAGATTCTCTGAACATCCAGACAGGACTCCACAGGTTGGACTGGAGGCAGAGGTTTAGATAGAGAAAGAACATAATAAGCTGCGGTTGCCTTCAGTTGTATCCATGCCTTCACGCTCTCCTGGCCTCTCCGTGTTATTGTGTGCTCACTGTGTTTTCTTTAATTATATGGAGTGGGATTTTGTTCAATTTCACACTTGCACAAACATGCAGCAATTATTCCTGATAAGTGATAACGATTCACTGAACTTTAAATGAGTGTGTTTGTGTGTGTGGGCAAGCGTGCATGCATGTTTGTGTCTCTGTGGCACCGAGTTTAGCCTTGTGTCACAAACTGCTCATGGACATGGAATTCCAATTAGCATTAAACGTAAAAAGAAAAACATATTTGTATGTCTGCGTGCATCCATAACCATTACTGATCACTTATCACTCGTTCATTTTGACACTGTTGTGTCCTTGAACCTTCTGTTTGCATGTCTCTGTGTTCGTGTGTGTAGCTGACAGTGCAGGAGTCTGCGCTGAAGCTGGAGGTGCTGATCCTGCGTTCAGAGGTGAAGAATCTCCAGACTGGTCAGAAACTAGAGAGGCAGAGAACAGCTCCAGCAGGAAAGGTACAGTGATCTCTCAAAGGTCTCGCATGCATAAACTCATAATTGGAAACCTTCAGCACACATGTACATACACCCACTAGGTCACCACATCACATATCTATCTCAGTGAGACATGTCTCATAAAAACAAATTACATAGAAAGTAGAATAAAATAGAACATGTAATAGAATACTTCTCTTATTGTGAAAACTGTCTTTATCTCTTATTTCACGGCCAATTCTAGTGTAAGAAAGTTGTGGTATTGTTTGCTTCAGCAAAAGAACCAATTTTTCTTCCCAAAATGGATTTTAGCATCTTGGAATATAAGTCTTCAGAGGCCTGTACTACAATGCAGGATTTGGGGTTAGCGAGGTAACTTCAGGTTTAACCCTGGGTTTTCAGGGCTATGACGGTGATTCACGTCTTATCGGGTTACATCGTCATGGTAACTTGTGCTGCACACCTGACCTGCTCCGGAGCAGGTTATGTTCGAGATAACAGATCAACGCGTATAATTAACGAGTCGTGTGCTTACAGTCCTGCAGATTGAATGCATACTTGCGTTACTTTGCTCATTTAATTTTTTTCCCTGTTGGCTGCATGTCAAAGCCATTTCATTGTGCTTTTGTATAGCGATATCATCCTACAACAGAAACTGATTGAAGCAGCCTTGTACTTGTTGTACATACTGTATAAGATATGAAAGTAAGCCTACTTACTGCTTTGAATTATGTTTTTATTTTTATTTTTTATTTCCTCCCTAGTCCATTTGACACCACCGGGGTTGCAGCTGAAATAATAAGGCTAAAATTGTCATATACGCCATAAGAATACATCTAAGCAACACATTCATTTAATGGAATACACAAATATAATTATAGTCAGATCTGCTTGTGCCCTAATGATGGGGCAGTGACATTATATGCCTATTAACTTAGGGATTCACACAGTCTGCGATTTTTTTTGCTGCATTTGGCAGCTGCAACTGTGTTGCTTTTAGCCTGGATTATGTGTTTAACTTCTTCGTATTTGTCTAATATTATAGTTTACTCTTCATTTGTAGAATATGCCGCTTTGCTGCTAGTAGACTTGTCCATGTTTGCAATCGGTTATATGCTGCAAACACCGCCCCTTTATATGTGTATGCGCTCATGGCTGGATTGGGAAACCCTGGGTTGACTTACCGAGTTGATAACCAGTGTTGTGTGACCACTTAGCGTGACTGTGGTTGTTAGGCTTAGTGAAGCCAGATAACGAAAAGATACCTTGGATATATTGAACTTGCTTCGTAGTACAGGCCTCTGGAAGTCTTAAACCTGTATTAAATGTACCCTGTGGAGTTTTATTGTAAACAAAGTTCTGCTTACGTTCAGTTTTACTCACCAAAATACATTATGTGTATCCACGAGGCCTGACAAACATGTTGAATGCGTTTCCTTCCTTGTGAAACATTTGCATTTTTGAAATATTTAAAATCCTGCATTGTTTACATTCATATTTAAGTTGATATGGTATAGTGGTCGACCGATATGGGTTTTTTAATGGATGATGCCAATATTTAGAGAGCAGGGCGGCCGATGGCCGATATATAATGCTGATATTATGTTGTTGCTTTTTTTGCATCTGATAAAACACAACAATTTAAGAATGTTAAATGTTAATGTAAGATGCTCAACAACAGACCACAGGCTCACCAACAATAAAAGGCTTCACAGTTACATTTGCTTACAGTCCCACAACCATCCCAAATGACAAATTGGTCATGCCATACTAATCATATGTGTACACTCGCCAGCCACATTCAAAACAATAGACTGTAGCTACGGCCGGTAGCTACCTTGCTAAATAGTGGCTAGCATGTATTGATTGTGGCCACTCGTCTTGTATTCTTTCAAAGCCGAATTATATAAACAGTGCAGTGCCCATTGAAAACGTGCCTGTACGGAACGGGCTGATTGCTTGTCCTCTAGTATTACTGCTTGCAGCTTTCTGGAGAACCGATCATCCAAACTTCACACTTGAAACTGCACTTCTGTGGACACCCCCCAAGCGTGAGGTCGATCAGATGAACGGTTGTCGAGATAATCGAAGGACAGACAAACGAAGATGCCGAGTTAGACTTTATTGTCCCCGGGGGAAATTTATAGTTAGATGTGGGTAACGGTGGATCTCCTCGCACAACCTCACTTCAAAACAAGCATCCATTTTGTTACCTGGAGCATGCACAGTCAGCGCGCTTGCTATGTGTACATCCCGCACGGTCACAAATTTTTGGGCTGCACGCGGACGGTCCGTGCAGACCCTCGCGGATGCGTCTGTCGCTTTTCAACCTACTGTAGATGAAACCACGTTCACTTCCGTATGACAAAAGCTATGGTAGGTACGGTCGGTACGAGCAGGTAGCCTCACCTGCCAGTTATAACTTTCTAAATGATAAGCTAATAATACACATCACATCACACAACCTCTATGCTTGACTCAAACTGTTAACTCATAGTCCTTCAGAATTAACGTTTGGCATTACTCAGCACCAGACGCCCACTGAACATACAGGTCAACCACTAATATGGTAAACCTGTTAGCAAACAATTCCCTAGTTACACACCCAGCAGACATAGAGCAACATTAGCATTCATATGGATTTGTATTCCTTGCCACCTGATGAAAATAATTCCAATATTCATTCTCCTTTTAGCTCAGGTTTTGGTCTCCGCCAACTCCTGAGGGAAATATCTTGCTCTTTAGCTTCACCAGCTAGTCGCTAACTTTGTGTGTCTGCTGTTTGGCGCTAAGCAGACAGTGTACAGTGGGTTTATCAGAGCTTTTTTTTTTCTAAAAACAGCTGCCTGCTGCGGCCGAAAACAATGCTGATGAGAGCTGTGAGAGCACTCACTATGAGCATCCCTTTTCATACACATGTAGTCATATGATCCATTGTTATGATAAAAAAATGTATATATTATAGCCGTTTTACAGAAAGGATAGGACCAAAAGGTGAAAAAATCTGCTGTATGGCCAGGACAAAATTTCCCGTGTGCCCTCAGTCTAATGAATTCTGTTAAAGATGCAATTGGAGTCGGCCTCATGAGGGTGGTCAGACGCGTCACCCTCTCTTCTTCAAGGCATCAGCAAACAGCGCACAGCCGTGGAATGACAATTTGTATCATTTAATTAGAGCACGCTTCTCTTGGCACAGTTCATTTATTGTAATCTTGTTTATTCACCTTGATTGTTTCACAATATAGTTTTTTTTAATTAGCTCAGATTGATTAAGTTGCATTGATTCTGTATCCTTATTAAAATAAACCCCCACCGCTCTCCTTCCTTATTTTTCATAATTAATGGTACAGTGTGCTGCTTTGTGGGAGGCGCCAGTGACAGTGCTGCACATTTTGTAATCAAAGCAATGGTTAGAATTATTTATTGTTGTGGCTGTCAAAGACTATCACATTGACAGGCATTTTATGAGTTTGTGGAGGGTGTTTGGTGCCATGTGTGGTGATGGATACAGATCTGTGAAAGTGCTGCAGACTTAAAGCACCAGAATATGAGAAATTAAATTGAGCTCACATGTTTCGTTTTGTCCCAGTGTTCAGATCAAGCCCACGGACGCCGCTCCACCCATCCAGCCAGCACTGACCTTGGCTGTTAGGCCTGCTGCATGTGGACATGTATGCAGGCGTGCATACGTGTGCCTGCTGGTACAGAATCTCATTCCAAACCTGGTGCTCTTTTTAATTTTGATTGATGACTCCGTTTATCTTTGGAATAACAATCCTCTGATACCCCCCACCGCCTCGTCAACAGCCTCCCTCTCTCCACATCGTGGTCCCTGATTCCTCTCCCCCATCACTCCCCCAGTATGAAAATGATATTAGAAACAAAATGAGATTTGAAATTTTGTGTTTGACAAGCAGCTTGATGAAAGGGTTTCATAGCTGGGCTTGATCCATGGAAATTTTATGCTAATAATACTGCTGGCCAAGCAATCTAGTTGGAAATTAATCAGGGGGCTGGATGGATAGAGAGAGAGGAGAGGAGAGAAGAGGAAGGTAGGTTGCTCCATAAACACCCTTCCCCCTCCTCACCCTCATTCCCTCTCCCCAGCTCTGAATCTCATCAGAAATAGCCATGGGGTGTTGTCTGTGTGATGGGGTAGGGAGAGAAATAGGGAGTTAGAAAATTACACTGCAGCTTAGCACTGATTGATGCAGTAATGTATGCAGTAATGTATGCAGCCATGCAGCGAGCTGCCGTATTATGGATTAGACCTCTCCCCTTCTCAAGCAGTCCCCTTCTGCATTAGAGAGGACAGACACACACACACATTTAGAAACTGATACACACACACCTCTTTCGCCATTTCTGTTCTCCTGTTATTATTCTATTTATCCTGTTCAGCCTTTAGTGGTGTCTTTTCTGCATGTATCATTTTCTTCTTCTCTTGCGTGCGGTTAGATGTGTATCTAAATAGTGATTCAACAGATGGCCTGAGTGCGTTTGTTCCTTCATCTGCCTCGTCACACTTACACACACATATGCACTCTTCGTCTCTCTGTGTTTATTCTCTTTCTTTCTAAACCCTGGGAGTCATCATTACACCGAGTCACTAATGAAGTCATTATCAGATTTCACTCGTTTAAAACAACACAATTAGTAGCGAGGCCTTAATGATGTTTGCAAGTTAAATGCAAACTAATCGCTTTTTCCCCCATTTCTCTGTCTCATTTCCTCTCTCCCGGCTTGCTGCTCAGTTGGAATAAAGAGAGTAAATGAATCACTGAAGCGTTTTCGAGGATGTGGGTGTGTTTGTGGGCACATATTTCTCAACCATGTTACAAGTCTGTGTGATTTATTATTTTTACCCCGAGAGACATCTGTTACACCATTCCTTATTTTTGTAATGCATCATCAGCCAGAGGAAAAACAATATTATCCAGTCTGGGATATTGTACTCTGGAGTCTAATAATCTAATGTACACTAGAGCTGGTGTCATTAAAGTGCCAGTGGAGCTGTAGGGAGATGGTAGGTACACATCTGTCTGTCTCTGAATCCCCACCGGTCCTTGTGCTCCATCCCACCACCTGCCCCAACGCAAATACACACATACCAGAGCAAAACACAAACTCACACAATCAGTCCCATAGCTAGTTCTGTTGCTGTTGGAGCGGTCTAACCTGCAGGAGGCGGAAAGGAGAAAGTGACCAGGCATTGAGCTCCAAGCATCCTAGGACAGTTTGCAACAAGTCCATGATAGCACACCGAGACTGGCTGACACAAAAACACACACAGACACCACCCGCTAAACTGTTTCTGTAATAAGCTGCAGAGCTATGTGTGGCTCGGACAAAAGTGTGCATCCTGTAAGGATCTACCTGTGTCTTTTTTCCCCAGTGAAGCAAATTCTCCGTTTGTTGTTAAAATCACACAAATCTATCTATCTATATGCTGTAAACTTATGTGATCAATCAATGCCCCCTGTTTAGCTTTCCTGTTTTACTATGCGCATACTGAGAGAGCGAGAGAAATTTAATAAATCTCTGTATCTTCCTAATTCTTCGTGTATACATGAAGCCTACTTAAAAACTGTTTTTGTCGTTGAATTTCTGCCTGATAAACAAAAATTTGCCTTTCAGCTCTTTATGAGCTGTGCTGCTGAATTGACAGGTGGTTGTGAGGACAGTGAGGTTGGGTTGGGTGTGGTTTGAATGTTGCTAAATAGTAGGGCTGATTAGCTGAGTGAAGGAAGAGGGAGGTGTTGTAAGCGTCAGTGTAGTGAAATGCAGACAGAACTGAACATAGACCGATATTACGGGGGGAGACAGGGGGGTCCAGACCCCCCCTTCCTGGGAAAAACATGAGTTGTCCCCCTCAATATATCATTGTAAACATAACTGTATAATGTTAAACTAATTAAACTAGTATTTTTAAATTATATTTTTAAGTTTCAAAGGATTGCATCCTCCCTCATATGCCTTACAGTGGTTTGGTCCACAGCTGACCATCCGCCAAACTCCACACACATTAGCCCTTGAACATGCACAACCCTGAACTTATCTACTTATCAGTTAACCAGTAGATATGTATAGTCCAGTGTTTCTGTTGGTAACGTTTTGCTGGCGGGCTGACACGGCAAAATCACAAAAGAAAACAAAACATCTGATCCACTTCATCAATACATAAGCTTTTGTTACTTATGTTGTCCCCTTCAGGAATTGCTCTTCAGAAATTGTTAAAGTTTATTGACACCTCCAACAGTGAAATGAAATATCCGCCCTTGGAATTGAACAGGAGCTGTGTGTAAAGACAGGAGTGTGTGGGGTTCTTGGCATTTTGCAGGAGACTAACAGGTTATTGAGATGTTCACCATGGTTGTCAACTCTCTTACACACACTATTATTCATTCTTACATCACCTTACCTTCTTATTCAGTCAGGTTATAGTGTCGGTCATTGTAGACAAACAGATACTCTGGCATGTGATCTGCCTCTTTTACAGACGTTTATCAGAAAGTCAACCTCGCTGAGCGCTTCTGTTGATTCTCATTGATCGCAGTCATAGCTGCCACACAGCGGGGAACATAGCGAGAAAATGCTCGACAGTATAAAGAGCAGAGGCCATCATGCCTGGCAATAGAGAATCCTTCAGAGGCAGGGAGATAAATTCAGGAAGGAGATTTGTTGTTATGGAAAGGCCTTGGACTACATGGTTCAGCCAGTGAAAAGGATGAATTGATGTTTTGATAAGTGGCAAGCTGTATTTATGTATGTGCTTGTGTTTAAATGTGCATGAGAGAGAGAGCGTGTGTGTGTGTGTGTGTGTGTGTGTGTGTGTGTGTGTGTGTGTGTGTATGGTCATACATACCAGACACTACAGGTCTGCTGGGAAGTGTGAAACAGACACGAGCCAGAAAGGCAGACGCCTCGTTTGTTTACAAGAGAAGTGTAGAGAAAGAGAGGGATGAAATGGGCTGAGAAGAAAAGGGAGCAACCGAGTGTATGTGATGTGGGCCAACATATATTTGGAAAATGAAAATAAAAAAAAAACGAAAAGAAAAG
>NTHP01000114.1:601034-611543 GCA_003416845.1 Oplegnathus fasciatus | reverse complement strand
TGTGTGTGTGTGTGTGTGTGTGTGTGTGTGTGTGTGTGTGTGTGTGAGTGATAAGTAATGGGTGTTGGGTGCCGAGTGGAGACCAGAAGTGGAGGAGTGGAAGTGGCTAAAGGTCTGATGGGGAGCTCACCTCCATCTGTGATTGAAGTGTGGAGGTGCTGCTCCCTGCACACTTACTTTCACACTCATTTTCTACTTGGCCATGAGCACAGTAAACAGACACAACAAATCCCAGTGTGCTCAGTCCTGCTCTTCCAGCCCCGGCTCTCCCTGTAAGAGTCCAAAGCATGGGAATCTCTGGATGTCGCCCTCTTATGCCAGACTTTGTTTAGCAATACAAAACCTCTTAATCACACATACATATCTCACGCACACTGTCCTCCGGTGGGTTACACTCACCACAGACAGTTAATCAGTTGTGTTTTGTGTTAGTTACACCCTATGGCCTGTGTGTTTTTAATACTTGTTTGTGGTCTTTGCTGTAATATTGCTATTAATACACTGGTTACAATCATCACAGGAGTGTAGAAGGTCCAGTGTTTGTCCTCTTGATTTCTAACTTAGTTCCACTCTGTATAAAAGTGACTGTATGTTGAAAGAGAGTCAGTGTGGTTATGTATAATGAGGTGCTTGCTGGAAATTGTTTATAGATGTCATTAGGATCTTACTTCATTTTCATTTCAAGCAGACAGCCTGTAATTTAAAACAGTCCCTGCATCCCTACGCTGTTATCTATAGGATAGAATAAAAATATAGTAATATTTGAAAAAGTTATGAAAGTTATAAAAAAGATTGATGTTTTTCAATTTCTGGGTCAAGAGCCAAATATGTTTTTTCTGTGTAACATAAAACCAGCCTCTACTCTAAATTTTGTTGGTATTCTAAATTAAGTACTAGCAAGAAGAAGAAGTTGTTTGAAGATTAGAGAGACTTCTCTAAACAGGATCAAATGTGTTAATTAACTTGCAGAAAACAAATCACACAAAAACACTTTATTTAACAAGGTGAAAAACTGGTGTCTGAGCAAAGGTTGAACACCACCAATTTAGACCATGTGTTGCTAATGAGAGTCAGTGGTATTTACTGAAGATTTAACTGTTTCTACCAGGCAGATGAGCAGGGGGAGGGTGTAGTGAAGATCCAGGGTGATTTCTGTAGAGCGTCCTTCATCCACTGACTGTGAATCCCAGCTCTCAAACAGTCGGGAGTTTATGCTACAGTGTACAGCCTGTTATTAAGTTTACTTATTTCACTCACCAATACAAAGAACAAAGAGGAAGAAAAAAAGACGCCTGGATAGACTAGTGTAGTCTGTGAGCATGTGAGGCTGAAACAGTGAAGACAGTTCCTATGGAGGTTTCATCTTCCACAGTTTTATAGTTTTCAGGGAATCAGATGTGTTATCAGAGAACTACAAATGGCAAAGGCAAACTTAGTGGCAACTGTGATGAGTAGCCAGCGTTTCTTCTAAAAAATAAAGGCCCAGCCAGGTTCAGGAGAACAAGCATGAAGAAGGGGGGGGGGGATAAAAGACATCCTCTCACAAGATCAATCAGTTACTGGGACAAAATTGTTTGCTACTGTAGATATTTACAGAGGTGTACCTTTAATGTAGTCATCAGTGTCTCATGGAACCTGTTTTATGTGGCTCAAGTCAATATTAGCTATTTATCAATTACGTATTTGGCACTGATGATACCTGTCGTCCACATTATTTTTATTGGTCCACTTCGCTGGACAATGTTGACAAAGAGGTTAATGCCAGTGATGTTGGATGATAGTGACAACAAAACAGAAAAGCCTGTGTATTTAGTTGTAGAATTATTCAGTGTTGAGTCTCTGCATTTGTATTGAGAGAAGTCCTAATGACTGGGTGCTTTGTGATGATCACAAATGATACAGCTGTCATAACAGTATGTAGCCTTTTAATATCGCAAAAGAACCAGTGACCTAACGTTCCTCAGTGCCCTAGAAAGGAGGTGAGTGCCCATCACCAGACAGGCCCTCGGCATGTAAAGTCCATACCCACAGCAGTGACTAATTGTTTGTTATGTCAGTGCTTGTCGTGCCCGTTTGCCTTTAATGGAGTGTAGTGTGGTGATCCATCAGGCTGTCGAGCAAGCCCCATGTCAGTTGAAGTGGCTGTGTGTCAGTGGGGCGAGCGTGCCGTGCAGATGTGATTTACTGCCCTGCTTGTTGCGCTGCGTTGTGCCTGCCTCTTACCCACGCGCTGCAGCCCACTCCTCTCCTCTACTCTTCTCCCCTTTCCTCTCCTCTCTCCCCAGATTGATGGCCAGCGCAACTGGCTCATGACACTCGCCATCTTCTGGCAACCTTTTAGCGCCGTTTTATAGATGGTTAGCGCACCTCATTTGGCTATTTATACATCTGTAAGTGGCCATGAAATATAGATTTGTCTTGATGGGTGTCAACATTGGAGCTATGGAAGCAGAGCTCAGTGACACCTCGTTATTTTAATGGTGTGAGATGAAGAGGCCGCATGGCAGGAGTGATTTTCAAACATGGCTAAATTATACTGTTTTTATTTTCATTTAATGTTTGCACTCATATTTTACTCAAAGCAAAAAGCTTTTTTTTTTTTCTTGCAGTGTTTGGTTGGTGCTGAGAGATGGAGCCTGGGAGAGAAGTAACTGAGGATACAAGTGAACACCATGCCCCTCTCTAAAACACACACACACACACACACACACATGCACATGCTCTAAACCACATATTCCACATATGTGAATGTCGAGGTGGTTCAGAGTGAGAAGAACCCTTAACAGTAACATGATGTGTGACCTGTCAGCCACACATGTGCACGCACATATTTCCCTCCATTCACAGGCAAGGTCTCAGAGGTAATTAGGTGCTGGCACCCACTCAATGCGATGTGCTGGTTAATTGAATAGTTAACACATCAGAGGCAGACCTGTGCAGATTGGAGGTGACACCTGTCAGGAAGCTGTTCTCTCCTGACCCAGGACATTTCCTGCTCTGCCTGATACGTATGTCATCTTTGTAGAAATACCAAATTAAGGCCAGGCAGCCGAGTGAGTGCAGTGCAGCAGGTGTGGAGATAGCTCGGGGGCGGAGGAAGGCAGGCGCACCTCTGCTCTGTCCTTCAAGAGGATTTGTAAAGCTCCGGGCACCTATCCTTACTTCACCTCAGGCCATTTCCATGGGTATGTGACAGGAAAATGACAGCGTTGTGTATGTGTGCGTGCATGTGTATGCGTATGCACGGCAGGCTCTCCCCCAGGCCATGGGGCAGTGTGCCCAAGGCGTCCAGGAGTTGAGTATGCATTGTGCAGAGGTGTGTCAGCTGAGTAGAGGTGTCCAGACTCAACCAGCTAAAAGACGGCTGTTTGGCAGACAGACTGGCATTTGCAAAAAAACAATTACCAGTTTATCAAATGGTACTTTTTATCACCACACGCCGTAAAACTGTGTGAGGTTAAATATGTGTTCTGTCTGAGTGCTTGCATTCTTGTCTAGAGGTGTTGCACCTTCAGGAGGCAGGGGAGGCTGCAGGCGG
Organism: Oplegnathus fasciatus; assembly: GCA_003416845.1. Lineage (NCBI taxonomy): Eukaryota > Metazoa > Chordata > Actinopteri > Centrarchiformes > Oplegnathidae > Oplegnathus > Oplegnathus fasciatus. The sequence continues at coordinate 608,005 of NTHP01000114.1, read as the reverse complement.
AGGTCATGTTAGGGGCCAGTGCTGTCAGCAGGAGATAACAGCTCGAGAGCAGAGGGTTACCACACTGGAGCGAGACCTGGAGGCCGCTCACAGCCCAACCACTGAAAGGAAGCAGGTACCAGCTGGGACATGTACTTGCGTTACAGTTGGAAGCCATTCCCTACGTACATATGAACTGAGCAATTAAACTCACATTCATACAGTCTCACACACTATACTCATTCTGTCCTCTCACATTCTCCACAGCAGTGCAGAACAGGGGATGGGCTACTGCGTTAGGCATAGATGGATCTGTAGAAAACACAGGAAGCTCTGTAGAGAGAGGCTGTGAAGGCACAGCAGCAAGCAGCTGGATGCCTACAGCCTGATGGCAGTACTCCACTGATACAGCACAGAGAGACCCAGCATGGCCTCCCCTCAGACCTGCTGCTGCAGCGAATGCAGGAGCTCAAGGAAGACAAAGGCCACTGCAACGACTCGGGTATAGGAAAACAGTGCAGTTGATCTCTCTACCTGATAGAAAGTATTGTCATATACTTCTCAGTGGTTTGTATGGAAATTGCAATAGTTCAAGACAGTGTGTCTATGGGTCCAGCTTATCACTTGTGTGACACGTGACGCTTCATCTCTTTGTTCTACCTCTGCTGTCATTCTTCACTGTCAGATTGGGCAGAAATGTCCTGAATCTCCTGAAAGTCTTTTAGAGGGAAAGCTGTCAGAGACATTTGGGGTTTTTTGTGAGTGTCCTATCATATCTCTCTGTTTTTCTCATGTCTTTAAGAAGAGGCTACTGAAATTACAAAATCAAGAAATGAAAAAGACATTGAAACAAAGACAGAATGATTGAAATGGTATAAGTCAGGGAGAGAGGGAAAAGGGAGAGGGAGTGACAGTGACAGGCTTTCGTGTCAGGTCAGCTAGCCTCCAGTGCTGGCTTTAATATATTGCATGAGACAGTCAAGTGTGTGTGTGATGTGGCAGCTGCCTCAGCCACTCACCTGCAAGGAAATTGCCCATCAATTCACAGCCCTAGGCCTTTTGTGTGAGACACACCACTAATCTACACAACATACCTACTTACAAAAAACCACTCGCACTAACTATGAAAACAATTCATCATGCATATCAAAAGAATCTTGACATATAGATGCACATAGAAAAAATTATCTACAGAAGGTAAATACAGGAAAAGAAAGTGAAAGCTCAGTTAGAAAAAAGAACAGGTCAAACAAAATACCATACTTCAAAACGTAAGTGTACCTGGCAGGGGACTTTATAAAACTCTATACTTTGTTAACACTTTTGGGCAACCACTCTCTAAAGTGTCACCCAGGAAGGATGCGCTGCAGGAACAAATGTGTCTTTAGGATGTGTGTTTGCATGAGAGTGCATATGCATTTGTTTTTGTGTATGTTTTATTTTAGATGTCTGTTTTTTTTGTGCATATATCAGCCCAGGAAGAGGCTTGACAGGAGGAGAGGACTTTGTTGTCAGCAGGTGGGCATCAGCAGGCTCAGGAGTAGCTAGCAGAGGTGGTGAAGACTGAGCAGCTCCAGAGCATTAACTGCAAAGTTACAGGTACGCTGTATTCCCTATAGTGTTTAGAGCTCAAACCTGAAATATGTGCATCTCTCAGAGCTGTTACAATATGAATTATCATGAGACTGCATTTAATTTATATTTCATGTCATCCCTAGTCAATATGAAAAACCCCAGGAAACGCTTTGTGAACGCTTTACAACCACCACTGTGCCTCTCACAGGCACAACTAGTAGCTGACAGATGTTTTAGCACTGTGACGCTGGTGTCCTGTATCCTCTATCCCCTCACCCTCCCAACCATCCCATTCCACCCCATCCATCTGGGCTGTGTGTGGGCCAGGCGCTCAATAGGCGGATCATTTCAGGTCGGGGCCCTCGTGTGAAATCAGATGTTTAACTGGCCCGCTGAAGTGGGATGGGAGCATCTTAACCAGCACCTTGCCAAAGGTCTCATGTTCACTCAACCACTGGGGCTGCTGTGAGTACGCCCGCCACCTGCCAATAGGCATTAGGGAGGATTTAGTAATTAAGTGATAGGCTGAGGACTAAATTGGGTGTTTGTGGGCTGGCGAGCCACCCCAAGGTCCCGACAGCCATGCAGATAGGGGATTCTAATTGCCAGGAATATTGATCAGCCTGGCGAGGGGGGTGCACAGGGAATTCACTAGCCATCGATTAGCTGTTACTGCACCTCACTCTTCAATGGAGGAGGGAGGTGAGCATTGGAAAGGCTCCGGGCTTTTCCCACAGTATCCCTCACCACCACCAGCTCCTGACACATGCACACACAGTCAGAGTCAGTGACACAACATTTTGTGATGACAGCACTCTCTAAACTTCCCCATACATCCTCGTCCATGTCTGTAAACCAACTTTACTTGCTCATACTGTATGCAGTGAAACTTGGAGCAGAAAACGGCTTACCAGAGGTTCTCAATAGCAGTGTGCCACCCTACACCCAGTCCCATCTTTCTCCCTCCTCTCTGCTTATTCCTCTTCCATACAACTTGCCTCCCTGAGTTTGTTAGGGCTCTGACCCGTGGCTGCGGTTCTAGTTAATGTTGGAGGGAGAGAGGGGACTGAGCTTGCCTGCCCTCTGATATTTAATTAGTTGCTTCACCTGGCAGTAAATAGGGCCTGGTCAGCGCTCTCTCTCTCGCGCGCGCGCACACACACACACACACACACACATCTCTGATTCTAGTTCTATCACTTATGCTCCAGTGACACATCACCATCACAAAACAACCGGCCGTACAAAACAACACTGTGCAGGCAGAATTACTAAACATCCTCTCATTAAATGTTAAAGCTTCCTGGTCAGATTGAATCTGTCACACATGCACACATTGCCGTCTATTGATTTAGTTCCACGCATGACATACTTACAGCACTGTAATTTCCTACGACTGGGCTGAATAGAGGAGCAATCAATTGGGAGATGATGAATTTGGAATAATAAGTTTGAGGTTTGATGTGTACACAGAGAGTTTGAGTTTACTGTTAAATGTTGGTAGATTTTCAGAAATTAGCATTTAAAGGATGACAGGATGAACTGTTTGTGACAGTGTATTCAGAACTCAGGTGGAGAAAAAAGGTTGAGGAGTACATGCCTTGAAGTGCTGGAGGGAGAAGTGAAGGAAAGTAGAGATATGTACTAACTTAAGACCAGTCAGCAAAGAGTAAGCGTTTATCAGGATATACCATCCATGTGATTTAGAACCAAGTTTCTCCTCATTTTTATTTCCATTACATATTAGACCCAACAGCTGCATTATATTTAGATAAATGGCATCATCACGTCAGCCATGTTGCATATTGCTTGTATCGTAGAGTAGCTTCCAGTCAGCGAACAGGAATGTGTTTCCGTCTCGCTCTACTCATAAAGGGGAAACCCACAGGCTACTTGCATGTATGTCGTTTGGATCAACAAAACATGGATTTCAATTTTTTTTTTTATAGTCATCTAGTCGACTCAGTTTAGTTTTTCTTAGCCATCTTAGCTGGTGTTTTATATTCGTGCTGAAATGAATTGCAGAAGCAGTGAGGTTTGCTGCACAGCAGTCTCTAACCTGAGTCATTTAGAGCCTATTACAAAACATCAATATATTGATTGAAGTAAGTGTCTCAGTGTACTGCTCTGTAAACAAACGGTTGGTTCGGTTGTGCATGTTTTATCTGCTTGAATCTTATCAGGATTTAAATCTTTTCATCTTCAATTCGCTAAATCGTGGCACTATTGGCTTTCGAGCCAAAGATTCGAATCACTCTACCCCGATTTGTTTGGTTAATTCTCATAATGAAAAATAACAACAACATAAAGAACATAATGTTAATAATATACTTTTGTTTTTCATCTGACTCACATGTATTAAAGGTTCTCCATGCAGAGGTTAGATATGTTTGATTTTCCTCTGGTTCCTAGCCATCCTAGAAATGTAAATGCTCATGGTGCTACAGCACCACTTGGAATGAGAACGTTCCACAAAAGACAAATGGTGAAGCCTGTGGCCTGTGTGCCAGCTTAAAGAGAAAACTGAAGCCTGCTTCATGTACCATAAAACAAGCCGGGCAGCAGGAGCAACAGGTCAAAAGAGAAATTCGATTAGAAGCAGACAGAGAATAACTTCAGGCAAGTTTTGACTCAGCTCACAGCCAGGTTAAAAGATCCAGAAATGCTAGAAAATATGAAACTTTTATCCTGTAGTCTCCAACTTTGTTGTTTGGAATTATCAAACTTGACACAGAAAATGTCTGTGTTGAGGTGCACTAAAACAGAATGAGTAAGAATGTGTGTCAAATTGATCAGAATGTCAGTAGCTCCCCTGCTCTGTTTGTTTTGTATTAACTTTCTGAACTTATTCTATTTTCGTACCAAGAATGAAAGAGACAAACATATTTTATTTCAAAAATTTTGTTTAGTTTTTAACATATTGCACAGTATAACCAGTAGAAAAAACTTTCAACTACAGAAATAAATTTTAGTATTACAGTATATCTAATCAAGTGATCATGTAAGACACCCATGTACACACCAATACATTACTAAAGGAGACATTATCACTCTTGCATTCTTGTCCGTGTTTATCTGCTATTTATGACGTCCAGCAGCACCAGACCGTAAGGTGAGCATCATAATATGAAGTCTGATATGAGTGTCTGAACTGTGTGATTTCCAAGGTCATTTTATCATCTGTGAAGGGGGATTGTTCCCCCATGCTTGTCTTCTGATTGAAGCCTAGCTACAACGTTTATATACCACTCAGAGTCACCCTCCAGCCATGCTCACAAATTGAATTAGTTTCAGTCTGAATTTGTGTTTCAAAACTAGTAATTATTTTTTAACCCCAGAGGAAGCCAAGAGAAATGAGTCAGATCTTCACAAGTCATGAAATTTGACGATATATGATTTTACACCAACCGAAGGGACATGAGCCTGAAGCACAGCAATTTACCAACCATTCATCTGTTAGCAAATTAAATCACACCACATTTGACATCTTTTAGAAAGTTAGATAAATCTGATGAAAAAGTTTCTCTCTCAATTACCATCTGAAATTAATCTCCTTAATCCCAATTTGATCTCTTTCATGCATATAAGGGGTATCTTTCATCTGCCCACCTATGTGCTTTAAATCTCCGCCACAGAGTTGTGATGGAACGTGACTGTCAAACTTAGTCCGATGTGAAACTCCGACACCCATGCAGCTCCATGAGATGGGGGAGCTGATTAGGGGAGATGAGGACAGAGGGGCGTAACTGACAGACGCCCATTATCTCTCTGTGTAGCTGGTGGAGGACTGTAAGCAGTCTCCAGGAGTGTGTGACGGAGCTCCAGAGCGCTATCCAGAGGCAGGTGTGGTTCAGCTGCAGCAGTGCAAAGCAAAGCTGGAGAACAGAGTGAAAGAGCCAAAAATACAGCTTATTTCCACTACAAATATTTATTGACTCTGATTTGTTTAATTTTTCCTTTTCTCTTTTGATCTTTTATATCAAATGATACAATCTGAAAGGGGAAACCAGGCTTTAGAAACTACTTATCTTTCTGCGAATGCAGATGTTACCATACAGGGCAAGAAGGGCCGCTGAAAGTTTGAATAGTATAAAAATGGTGTGAATCATATGCGATAACCCAACTGAGCACCTAAAAAAACACAAAAAGACAAGATGAGGAAATATCTTTTGGAAGAAGTATGTTCAATAGACTTGTACAATTTATGCCAATGTACATTGAAACTGTACCAGCAGCTTGTGGTGACTCAACAATTCAGTAAGACGCTTTATGTTTTTTCCTTTAATTTGTTGCCCACCTACATTGGGGACATGGCTTTTGGCTTTCCTCAACATAGCATGAACAAAAGATTGGGCAGTAGACAGTTCTGCTTTAATCTGGATACTCAGCAAAGCTCATATTGAGAACAGAATTCTCCATAAATGTATAGAAAAATAGAGATGTAGATGCATTTAGCTGTTTCATCATGTGTGGCTGATTGTGTGTGTGTGTGTGTGTGTGTGTGTGCTGTGGCAGAGAGGAATCGTGGGGTGGCAAGTCTTCTCCGTGTTATGTCCCATCTGCAGCAGAGGAGTTTCCAGCTGACGGAGGGAAGGCCAGCAGGAGAGGACTAAGCACCCAAATAAAGAGATGATCAGACTACAGGGTACTAGCAGACACTCACATGGTGAGTTGCAGATTCAGAATATACACTTTCTGTCGCCCAAAACTGCCCCGAGCGTCTGAGTCGCCAGGACCGCAGTTGATACTGATCGGGCCTAGTCACGCACCAGCTCTCCTCTCTTTAAGCGGCACTTTGACCGGCCAATGCCCTACGAGCCCCGAGCACCACTATGATGTGAGTGCTCCATAATAGGAAGGAAAATGAGTCTCATCTCCTTTCTCAACAGTGGGTATTAGTTTAAGATAGCCAGAGCAGAGAAAGGGGCACAATGCTAGCTGCTTCACAGACCATTCTGGTCATTAGCGTGGACCACGCAGCCTTTTCTCAGGAAGAGTCGTAACCTCCAGAGGTCACACTGTTCACTAATTGTACACTACAGGCAAGATCAGATTCTGAGGGGAGACTTGTAGCTTTGCCCTTTCCATGTATTCCTAAAGCTGATTAGATAATGAGGTCGTTTTCCAGACTCGAGGCCTGGGTGCACAGTAATATACTATATAATGCTTTCTGATATTACCAGCTGAATAGTTGTGTTTTTTTTTTTTTATTTTAGCCACTCACAGACCCCAATAGTGCGAACCTTATGTATTAGTATTTTGTCAGTTATATATTTGTTTTGGTCTGGAGATCCCGGTGTGCATATTGTTACTTGCTCTCTGCTCTACACTGCCATTCCTTTTTACTGATGTGTGTGTTCATGTCTCTGTATGTATGTATGTATGTGTGTGTGTGTGTGTGTGTGTGTGTGTGTGTG
>NTHP01000114.1:587769-600962 GCA_003416845.1 Oplegnathus fasciatus | reverse complement strand
GTGTGTGTGTGTGTGTGTGTGTGTGTGTGTGTGTGTGTGTGTGTGCTGACTCCTGAGCCAAGAGCACATCTCTGGCTCATCTCTGAGGCCTGGCGTCAGCCTCCTTAAGTGCTGTCAATGTCACATGGTAACAGCAGCGCTGCAGCCTCTTAATTGGTTTAGGAAAAGCATCCTTGTCATTTTGCGGTCAGTAAACTCCGCTAGAGAAAATGAAGTCCAAGCTGCTGCCACCTCCTCAACCCCCACACAGCCAGCCTAACAAAAAAATAATGATTATGTGCCGTGTATATTTGTGCGTTCGCTGTCTGTTTTCACTTTTTGCTTTTAGAAATAATTGCTGTTGGTTGTGTGGCTGCATCAGAGGAAGGGCATTAATGATTCTCACTGGCCGCGAGGAAACGCTGCGCTGCAGAGGGCGGGAGGAGAGCAACTAATTTTCTAGACCTAAACACGTGTGAGCGTGTGTGTGTGCGCGCATGTGTGCTTGAATGTGTTTGTGTTTGGTAATTTATTTTTAGTAGTTTGTCGTGCAGTACATATTGTATGCAGCCTCTAATAATTACTCTAGCAGTGTGTGCAGAGATGTGTGCATCTCTGGATGACTTTAATACGTGTGTGTGTGTGTGTGTGTGTGTGTGTGTGTGTGTGTGTGTGTGTGTACTGTACAGTGCATGTGCATGGCTGTCCTTTTGCACGGATTAGCTGGTGAATGCTGCAAGAGGATGATCAGACTGGGAGCACACCAGGGTTGCTCTGCGATCACACAGGGATTATGGGGGATATGGAGCTGTAGTGCATTCCAGGGCCGCCTCCAGTTAGGCTCATCTCCGCCACGCTCCCCTCACACACACCACTTTAATTGCCTTTGCTTCTTTCATTACTTTTATTGCCTCTCCTCTGCATTGCGTGCTCCCTGGGCTTGTGGAAAGGTCATTGTGACGGTGGTGGTGTGCTCATAGCCTTCGTCTCCCTGACTAGCAGGAAATGGCTGTGGGGCTGAAGCTGGGGAAACGAGTGACACAACAAGGTGGCCACTGACAGGAAGTGCACAGATTTTTATCACAACGTGTGTAATTCATTTTTTCGAAACAAATCGTTGAAGAAAGTCTACACCGGAATTATATTTTTGAATGCTACCTAATGTATCACAGAAATAAGGGAGATTTCATTAGATGGTAGAGATATAGATAATAGATCCTTACTCTGACTAGCTATAGTGAGCAGAATGCTAAGTAAGGCAAATGCATAATCATTATTAAAAATGGCCCCATCACCTGACAAAGGGAGGAGCTGGCAGGCTGTGTTAATGGCATTGGCAATATCTTGGCTCAGAAGCAGTGAAGAGGTGACAGCTCCTGGATGAGGGACATGTTTGTGCCTTATTGCTTCCACTGTGCACAATACTAAGGAAAATGGAGGTCTTTGTGGTGGTAGGATCATCAAGTGACTTATAGTTTGAATTGTGGTACAATAAAGTGTTGTTCTCCCTGGTTAATGAAAGTTACTCCCAAAATATCTTGCATTCCCGGGATACTGTGCTTCTGTTGCCAGGATAGAAAATATCTCATTTTCCCCAGCAAGTTTTAGTATATGTACTATACACAGATGTTCCATTTTCAATAGTATTTGTGGTATTTAATCATATTCTAACAACATGAGAACTGCACTCATTTAAAGGGCTCTGATTTCATTGTTCTAAAGTAAATATGTTTAGTTGTTTTATTTATTACTATTATTATTCTTTTGCAAGTAGACATTGCGTATACCATCTTTCATTATGAGTTCTCCTCCTCCAGGCTTGTATGAGTGAGAGCTGAGTGTCCAACTTGCAGTGGGGCAAAGAGTAGAGGGCATGTCTGGCTGTCTGGGAAGAGTGTGTCATGTAATAAATCACTAAATAGTGACTCTCAGGGATAGCTATGACTTTAAGGTAGTCCAGGTCCAACAAAAACACGTACATAGGCCTCATCTGTCTAACTCCATAATTAGTGTTATAAATGTGTCCTAGCTTCTTAGTGCTCCTGTGTCTCTTCTTACAGGCTTTATACTCCAAGGTTGAGTCTGAAAACAGAAGTAGAGTAGAGCAACAGCCAAGGTATTGACACAAATAGTTTGCTGTAGATATGGGATTTTTTCTGTATTTTACTTCCCTCCCACTGCCTCTGTCCTTTACTCCCCGTCTCACTCTTCCTCCCTCTCGGTCCCACTCCAAGGTGGCGGTGTTCGGTCAGACGGCTCCTATGTCCACAAGATACTCTCCACTGTCAACCCGTTGGTCCTGGAGCGTAAGTAAGGCCTTAACCCACACCGCACTACTGCTGAGGTCTCTTTGCACTTGCACAATAATTGGTCTCTATCCCAACTATAGCTAATGCACATTTTATCATATCCCTACATTGCTGCAGGCAAGCAAATGAAAAACTGGCACAGAAAATAAAAAAGCACGAAGATCATCCATCTCTGCGAAGAAAGAGTGGACAGGAGAGTTATATTTATGTGCCTTACTCTCAAATGCAACAGTGTGTGAAATACAGTGCGCTTTTTGTTGTGTGTGTGTGTGTGTATGTTCAGGCACACGTGAATCCACCTACAGGAGGGTGTGAAAGCTCAGCAAATTGAGGTCAGGAGACTTAAAGCTGAGGTTGACGAGAAGAGGATTGAAGAGAAGATCCAGGTATACACACAGAGAGAATAAAGTGCAAAATCTCCAAATATTGTTGCGCAATGTCAAATTTTTACTTTCATTTTCATTTTATACATGCTGGGTCATCACACAAACAGAAACCTTAATGAAGCCTTAAGAAAATGCTGGAGCATAATGTAAATATTTCATTTCAATTTACAGTTGCTAAACATCATCATTGTTTTGACTATAATGCCAGTGGTTGTATGATAATGGTATTTTAATGTATGTTAAAAATAAACTTTTTTCTGTTCTGGAAAATAATAAGCTTATATTTTTATTTAGATATACAGTTTGCTTTATGTGAAGTGTTCCTGAAATCAATTACCTGGAAAACAGCATCCACTCTCCACCACGATTCATTCATTGTTATGGGTCTCTCTCATGTGTTTGTGGTGTCAATTAAATACAAATACACTTCAGTCAACTCACATGAAACGGATAAGTTTAGAGAACAAGTTTATATTTAGCATCTAGGTTCTGACCCAGGTACTCCCCGCAAGTGTATACATAAAGCTCAGCACCGATCCAAGAGTGACAATAACAGACATTCTTCTGAGGGTAAACATGGACTCATACAGGTGGATGCTACTAGTCCACGTAAGCTGTCAGTGCATTTACAGATTAAATAGACACCATTAAGAGTAGCTAAACACCAGCAGAACAGCAACAGACCCAAACTTTGAATCAGAAGAGGAAACAATGCTTTTCAGCTTGGTGTTAAGTCATTCTTCAGTGCAGAACTACAGAATATATTGCAGTGAGTGTGTGATGTGTTTGTGCAGCAGCAGCTTCTGCTAAGCACACAATAATGTCACATGTTCCTTGTTAGGCCTCTGATGCCAGATTGAAAACCCAATGCAGAATTCTTGCCAAAGTATGTGTCCACTTTATCAAAAGCGATTCCTACGATAGACACAATAAAATTATTAGTGGTGTGGTTTCCATTCTACTAGTGAGACATTGCAGACCTGAGACAGTACATGATTTGGTGCCTTTTGATCATTCTGCTCTGTTAAACGATCATAGTCCTGGCAAAGACTCCAGTCCTCTTCCAAAAGAGGCTGCAAATCTATACAAGCGCCTCTCTGTGACTACACGTTCTCTGCTTTTGCTCTGGCCGACTCCAGAGACAGCAGCGGTGACAAAGCAGTGAGCTTTCAGACGGAGCGTGAGTGTTTCTGGAGTGGCTCATCTGAAACACGGGTCAATACAAACACTCACCAGCACATCACAGACAGTATCACTGAAAAGCAAGGCTGCTGCATAACTCCCAGGATTTTATTGGCTGTCATGTTGATTTTGCTTGTTCTGGGATTAGCATAGGCCTCAGTGTGTTTTTGTGACTAATGGTCTGTGTTTTCCGGCTGTGAAATCAGCAGCCTGAGAGCCCTGAACAGGCTGCACATCAGTGTTTGAAGTCTGCCGCCCCCCCTGGGTTGTGCCTCTGGGTCCTGCTGCTAATGCAGCCCCAGCACATTTCTCTCTCCTTCTCAGAGAGCAGAGGCTCTCGTTTACATACAACCATGTTTAGCACTCCTCTCCTTCTGCACCCTGGGTGACCTCCACTGTAATCTGCTCCACTCTAGCCAGCCTGTCAACCCCACCTGTGTGGCCCGGCCTCGACTGATGGCTAAAGCTTGTTAACACCGAAGACACATTTGTGCAGTTAGCTGGGAAATGTTGAGGGTGGCAAAGGGAGACTGTGATCAAAGGACATGGTGCAGCAGAGGAAGAGGTCGCACCTCTGTGCCACAGTTGGAGCCTCGAGAGTTGGCAAACTTTTCACCCATCTGACCCAAGGACGTTCTCTCCTCTGGCCAGACAGACAGATAAGTGTTAGTCCCTGTTAGTGTTCACCGAGACCACACAGGACACTTTTAAGTAAACACGTCGCTTGAGCGTCACCATGGAAACATTTTTTAAATAAAATATGAATTTAACTTGTTGCTTGAGAAAGGGTTATTTGTTGGTGGAATGGTGTTCCCACAGTTGAAGCCATCTCATTTTTCTCAGCCAATACCACCTTGCCTCAGTAAGCCAGATTTGTATTACCTGGCATTTGCCTGCAACACATTCCTACCTGATATCCTCTCAGATTGAAAGGAGGGAAATTGGGGCTGATTGAAGGGATAAGTTTTGGTGGTGGAAGGACAGAGGCAGAGCGAGAGTTAGGTGAAAGAGATGTGAACCCAATCTGCCATGTGTTGACTGTACTGATTAGGGGCTTGTGCTAAGAAGAGCCTCTCTATCCCCTCATTCCTTCTGTTTACTTTGAGCCTCACCACCCTTCTCAACACAGGCATCACTGCAACCAGAGTGCCCTCCTCACCCTTCTCTTCTCAGCTTCAGCCATATCACCTGCATCACTGGGAGCATGAGTGCTCCTTTGTATGCCAAACTAGTCCAATTAAGATGACAGCTTAAATAGGGATAGAAGTGGTTTGTTAATCCATTAGAGAAAGTGGAGTAAGCAGTGTGATTGCTAATAACAGGAGATCTGTGACATGTCTGAATATTTGCTCGATTTACGCCGGTCTGACAGCTTTTCATGTGTGTATATTTGTGGAGAGTAGTGGAGAGCTGATGCAGACTCAGCCCATTAAGGGCCCCAGGGTGACTGGAGCAAAGTCCAGCTAATGTTTTGGGACATTCAAAAGGCCTGCAGGGGGGAGCCAGGAGCACAGAGGTGGGCTGAAAGCAAACTAGAGATCCAGGGAATAATAATAAATAGATAAATAAGTGGACGGAATGGCATGAGAGAAGCTAGGGAAATAGCACATCTATTCTCACGCAGCACGTTTGTTTATTTATGGCGTCTGACGGGCCTGGTCTGGAAGCCGGGTGGGGGCTGGGGGAGTATGAGCACAGGCTTTCCCTCTCAGAGCTCAGCTCCCTAGCTTTCATTAAGTGTCATTACCAGTACTTTCAGAAAGCTGGCCATGCTGAGACCTGACATCCCCTCTACAGATAGTTGGCTATGCATATGGATGGATTTCTGATCCCTCTCATCCACCACTGAGGAGGGGGAATTAGGCCACCGAGAGGGAGAGCAGGGGGCTTAAAGGGTGCGTCCATATCTGACTTTAATGGCAAAGATGGCGCTATTACTTCAATTGAGGGACAGTGTTCATGCTTGGTTTGTTGCTGTGTATATGTCAGTCAGGTTATCAACATTGTGAGTGTTTCACTTAAGATGTTCCTCTTTATGACCATACGGGTCATGTACACTCGTGTCTGTACGATCCAATACATTTTACGCTCTTGTGAAGAATTGTATTTTCATTTCGGCCAGTTGTACAACATACCCACAATGCCATTTTAAAATGTGCATTTCTAGCAGCACGGTATTCATTAGCAATTTGCTCTTCCAGTTCACTCACTTTGAGAACGTCCCCTGATTGATGGGGGGGTTGTTCTGTTTATTTGTATATCAGGGAATGAAATATTCATATTGTACGCTTTTCCGAGCAGAAGTTATCTAGATTCAGTGTAAATGGTACTTGGGATTAGATTTTCACAGCAGATTGCTGTTATTAAGGGGAAAAAGCCAACTCCTTTGAGCAGTCATCTTCCTGGGAGGCAATCTATTTCTCTTTCACGCAGCCAGAGTGCTGGACCAGGCTCTTAATGCACTGAAGCAAAAGTGCTTCGGTCCGCAACCTTTCACGCCTTCAGCTCTCCTTTATGTGATTGAATAGTTAATAACTATGAGTCGCCTTTGAAAGCTCTGTGCCGTTGGTCCTTCTGAGGCACTTCTCTTCTTTTTGTCTGTTTGGCTGCTGTACCTGCCCATTCCTCAGCCTGCCTGCATGTCTACTTGCCCCAGATGCCAAGTCGACTGATAGCCCACCTCTTCTCCACCAGCCCCTCTTACTTTTATCTTTGTCTCTTGCCTGACTTGCCACTTGTGTGTCTGGCTGTCTGGCTGTCTTAGTCTGTACATCAGAATTTTGAGGGCTAGGGATCAGCTTTTTCATCTCTTATTTCCTCTTTCTCTCCCTGTACACATTCACACAGACACACACACATTCTCGCTCACACAGCTCATTAGCCCATCCCACGCTCACAGCTCTGGCAGAATGTGACCCTGCCTAATTGTGTACCATGCTCATTTGTTCTCCCTGCGTGATGTGACGATTGCTTATTTATTCTCCTCAGGGCTCCCATCTCACATTAAAATGATTGACTCATTTCATTCACTGCACATTTTCAAGCTTTATTTGATAAGCTCATTTCCCTTGGCATTCAAATCCCTCCTTTTCCCATGCTTAAAAGTTATAATGTTACCGAGGCACATTATTATTCATACTCAGGATTGTTTCTCTGCTAATTATCGGTGTTAGAAAATAATTTTGCACATGTGATGCTGTTTATTCCGGTGGAATTGAGCAGCACAAAAGGGCAGACATTAACGATGTTGTTGGAATAGCTGAGGAGCCAATTGTGTACACAAAGCTGGCAGACGCGGTCAACAAGAAGCTTAAGAGGGATTGGGACGCTGTGGAAGCTTGGCCAGAATGAGCAGAGCAAATTTGCATTCTGTTACAATTTACATCTGGTTAGAGACCTGTTTTACAAATAACAAAGCCATCAGCCTTTTTTGTCCAATCATGTAATAAGGGAGTGTTTTGACACAGAAAAGAGCATAACAAGCGATGGCTGATTGGGGATTTGGGCAGCATTGTTACAGTAGGATTTCAGCTCTTGTGATGTTGCCAGCTGACAGTCGATGTTTTCTCCCTCCAGCTGCTGTATATCGACCAGGCCTTAGTGACACAGCAGCTGCTGGAAACCTGCTCAGTGCACTGGTAGGTCAATTCAGACTCAGACTTGTGATGGTGACGGGCACAGAAAGATGTGATTGGCAGAGGTCACTAACCTAATACATGTGAGGCATCATTAGGGTGTATCAAAAACTCAAGTCAAGTACAGAAGCTGACACAGAAGTGTATGTAGTTATTCTTTACTTATTCTTACATCAAAATGTAGCCAATTTTAGACTATTTTTTATTTAGCCAAAGCTCTTGTAATGTTGCTGATTGGTTTGGCTTCTTTTGATTTAGGGGGATCCAGCAATTTAGTATTGTAAGTTCAAGCTCATAGCGTCCTTTATCAGACACCTGATGACATCATCAGGGTTATTTTGTCAAACTTGGGAAAGCTACCTCCAGAGAAATCAAACAAGGCCTAACCCTAGGCATCATCTTGTTGCTTTGAAACAAGAATAACGATTAAGTGCGTTGTAACACCCCTTGTTTTTAGCTGCCTTAATGCTCTTTGATCATCCCTTTATTGCATGTATTGTCTGAATGAAGTCTCTTGTGCTTTAGCTGTGCTCTGACTGCGAGACGAGCTCTGATTAGTCAAGCAGAGAGCCCACAGAAGAGGGGAAGTGTCTCGGCTGTCAACCTCCCCAAGCCTGCGTGTTTCCCAGCAGCCACGTGTGCAGAGTCGGAGAGTCTCCGCTGGCCCAGGACAGAGCACCTAAGCAGACTTGGACATCACTTTTATTGGGCAAATCTCACACCTTTCCATGACTGACATTTATCTATTAATGATAAGCCCTTCAAACACACGAAAGAGGGATCTGTTAAACCACCACTCGCCAAGTTTTCATGAATGATTTTAGAGTCTTGATTATGTGTCTTGGGGGGGGAAAAGACTTTCGATGTGACAAAAAGCTGTAAAGATGTATCTTGTATACATCGAGTACACAGTTTTGTTATTTTGTGTCTTTGTTGAATCTCATTTGATGATTTAAGTGATGCGTTTTTGTTATGAGTAGCTTTAGATGGGAAGATGGGAACATGTGACTGCAATGACATTTTCAGAATGTGTACAGTAAAGCTTAAAAAAGTGTTGAATCTGTTGTAATTAAAAAGGTTTGATCTGCATTATAGATAATTAGAGACTTTATCTATGTATATGTAATTTAATTTTGTGTTTGTTGTTTTCTGTTCAAATACCCTGAATCCCATCAGTGTTTTAATTCCATTAGTTTTCAGTAGATATAAGTTGAATACATGATGAGCTAAAAGGAATATTAATCTATTTTTCATGATTAAGTTTCTGTACGTTGATTTCTACAAAAGAAAAGTAGAGCGCTTGATGTGTTTTGAGTCACATACAGTAACTACTCCTAGAGCCACAGACCCCACAAGCCAATGTAGCCAAAACCTTAATGAATATGGGCAGATAGACAAGAGATTGCAGCCAAATAAAAGAATAATAAAGGCATCCAAACCCTAACAAGTCTGCCTTTGTTCTTCCACTCCACCCACCACAAGTTGGCTGCGTGAAAGCAGGCATTGTTGCAGCTTTGAGGGCAGCTCTGAGAGTTCCATGCCCATCGGCCTTCAATCACATGGGATGTCTGAGTTTGACAGTATAAAGTCTTTCTTCTAGAACAAAATAAGACCCCTAAGCAATAGTGGATGAGCTGTTAGTAACCATGCAGTCCACAGGGAGGTAGACCAAGCATGGTAGTACAGTATACACAAAGTGTTGGTTAGGGATAAGACAATGGACCAGTAAAAGCATTACTGCATGCTGCAACACTCTTAAATTTCTTACATTTACTAACAGAAGTAAATAGTATCAGTTTTGTTTGGTAAAATTCTGTTTGACTTTATACAAACCAAAAACAAAGTTTATGAAAACAGCAGTCCATTTTTTATAAACTCAATTTATGACTGATTAATACAAACAATATTGAAAGTATTCTCTCTTCTCTTGTAGGAGTTGTAGTGAATGACTCCTGCTCTCATATTTGCTGCAGCTATTGTCTTTTTCCTCTTTCTTGCAGCATCCTGTCACTCCATGCATTCGGTTGTGCCCGTCTCCAGTTTCGTTTTGACTTTTCAGAAGGCATCGGGGAGGATGCACCGCAAGCTCACAGTGAGGCGGTGAGGCGGCTCTCCGGTCGCTGGGTTGTAGTAGGTAAGTTATTCACTCACTGCCGGCATGTAAGGATTAATTCCAGCCTTGCAGGAAGAGGACACCATCGGTTTCTGCCTTGGCCAAATCAATAGGCAACATTCTTTCCAGCATAGCAGTCAATACGCCACACTTAAGGTGTCTGAGGAAACTAAAGAACACCAGTAATTGTTATTAATGCCTTGGACGTCCCCAAGCATTGCGTTTAGAGGCAGTCCCCATCTAAAAGACATTCAGCCATCAGATACTGTATGTAGCCCACAAAGGCCTCCAAGGCTCTAGTAAAGTGCCTGTGAATAGGAAGAATGTTGACACATAAAATGGTGACCAATATAATATCAGTTTTCATCCAAAATGCCTGATACACCAGTAGTGTTGACATTCAGAGGAACTCTGGTCCACCACTTTGGACATTCATGATCCCCAGAGGACGAATCCTCATGGCTTTCCCCTGACTTTTCCTGTAGCGCCACCATCAGGTTGACATTTTGGGATTTTACTGAAATGTCTCAACTATTGAACTGATTGCCATGATATTTTGTACAGACATTCGTGGCACCCAGAGGATGAACTGTAATAACTTTGGTGATGCCTACACTTCATTTGTCCAATACTTTTGTGACCTGCAAAACTGATGACATTCCCTTCAGCCTCAGCTGTACTTTGTCTTTAGCACATTAGAAAATGTTAGCATGGTGACACCCTAAACTAAGATTATGAACATTACACCTGCTAAACAAAGAACATGCATGTTAGCATTGTTGTTAGCATGCTGATGTGAGCATTTAGCTCAAAGCGCCGCTGTGCCAAAGTACAGCCTCACAAAGCTGCTGGCATGGCTGTAGCCTCTTGCTGAATATTCACACAAATGTTTAAAATGACAGCTACTATTTAGACAGGGTACTTTGGAGTAGGTTGTGACTTATCGGCATTAAACTTGATTTAAAGTGGTGGCACGTGTCCTTGTGTCCTTGACAAGCTGAATATTCACATTCGACCAACTGACCAGCCTAAAAATGCAAATAAATAAAAAACAATTATTTAATTTTATTATTACTGACTTGAATAGATTTGTAAATCCCGTCCCATCAGTGTTTATTCAGTTTAAAAACTCCACAGTTAATTGATTCTAAGTATGTCCTTTCACACGTCCTCGCAGTAATATGCAGTATGTTGCAGGGACACGACACAGGAACAGGCTTTAGTGCACGACTTCACGCCACCCATTACACATTGTGTACAAAGCCACTCTATCAGTGCAGGCAGTTGTCAAGTGAAGGACAGCTAACAACAAGCATACATCCCCTCCTGCCTCCATCATAAACCACATGTGGGTTCAGAGCTGGTGAAGGTAAGGGACTACAGAAGACGAGAGGGGTGTATGTGTGTGTGGGGTGTAACATTCAAAATTCAATCAAGTGAAGGCCATCTCCAGCAGGGTAACAGGGAGTGGAGGGGCGGGGGGGNGGGGAAACTCAGCTGAAGTTTCCACTGGGCCTGCTGTGCTCCTAATGCAGCCTTGGATGTAATTGGGTCCCAGAAGGCTGTTCATTATCGGGGGTGAGCGAGGCAACAAAACAGAGAGGGGTGGAAAGAGAAAGAAAATGTCTCATTCTTTGCTCGGTGCCTCTGTCCCGGCACCATTATGGGACAAGAGTTAATTAAAAGAGCAGTTGATGCCTCTGTTTTTCTCATCAATCTCACTTCTGCTCTTATTAAGTTTGTAATGACAGCAGAGCTTGTCCCTGTCTGCCACCAGACACACAACGAGGGGGAAGAATGAGAGGAAGGGGAAGGGCGGGGCAGTTAATGTGAGGGACAGCTCATCTCAACAAATCTCACAGTGGTCAACAGCTAACATTCGCCGTAATCCCTCCATCAAATCTCAGAGAGAGGATGTGTAGTCGGCAGAGGAGAGCTGCACTCTTATGAAAAGGCAGCTTCTTTATTTGGGGTGTGGCAGAGGAGCCCATTCAAGAGGCGTGGCTTTGCACCCTAATCCTGTGGCTCCTATCTTCACCGCCTTGGAGGCCATTTTAATTCCCTCCATCATTACAGGGACCTTCCCTGGAAAGCTTTGGTAAAGGTGACTGCTGACACTGTCATTCACAAGGACTATTTCAAAATGTCAGCCCATAGCTGAGATTTGTCTCATTAAAGTTGGTGGAGTCCATTATATCCATCCCCTCCTCCGCCTGCCACACTCAATCAAGGCGACTTGGAGAATTGAGGAGGTCGAGAGAACGCTCATAATCATACTTATTTGCATAAGGGTTACAGTGAGACAGACCATCACTGACCAACAAGAAAGGAGAGCTGCAGAGGGATTGGGCAAAGAGAAAAAACACAGCTAGTTGTTGCACACTACATGTGAAGAAATCACAGGCAAGGCCGGCTTCTTTTTGTCTCTTCCCTCCAAATTGATGCCGGCTAGTAAGAGCAGTTTCAGCTAAGAGACATCAAGAAATGTCAGCCTAACCGTGATGAAGATGCTGGAGCTTTTGTTCAACAGTCTTGTGACCTGAAGATTTACATGCAGCTTCAATAAAGCCACCCACATATAGCCTGGCTCTTCATCTATTCTAAAGCATATCAACGTCTTTACAGCTGAGGGGCTTTCAAAGCCCAGGGATCACTCATGTAGATGTGTGAAATCTGCGGGTGCCAGTGCCTGACTGAGGGAGGGAGGGACGGACGGCTTTTTGTTTCTCTCTGATCATTCTCACTCTCCTCAGCTCCCACTTGTGAAGCCGACAATGAAAACAACCATTCTGGGAGTTTCATTATGACCATTTCACTTATGCAGCTCACACGATGTTGCTGTGTTTGAGTTGCTCCATATTAATATTAACATAACGTGCGACTGAGGCCCTGACCTCACTGACCTCAAGCTAGTTGCAAGAGAAACATGCGCGACAGTCGACCGTTAGGACAGTGATGATGTGAAGTCCTTTCCCAACCAAGTGATCGATGTCTTCATCATCCATCCTAAGTTTTAGTACGTTTTGTAGAGCTAAAATGATTAGTTGATGGCAGTTATTTTATATAATCCATTGTTTCAGTCAAGAAAAAAAAAGCCACGTTACCCTGTTCCAGCCTCTAAGGATCTGCTGCTTTTCTTTGTCATGATAGCAAACTTAATATCTTTGGATTTGGGTTGTTGGTCGAACAAAAAGAGTAATTTGAAGTGTAGCTGAAATGATTGTTATTCAGTGATTCAATTAGTTGATCAACAAAACTATTTTGAACTATTTTGATGATCCAATCATTGTTTCAGCTTCACAATTGTGAGGGCTTTTCTTTGTCATATATGATAGTGAACACAATATCTTTGTGTTTTGGATTGTCAGTTGAATAAAAACAACAATAAGTGGAGCTGACACAATTAGTCAATCGACAGGAAATTAATCTGCAACTATTTTGATACTTTGTTGTTGCGTTTAAGAATGTCAAACATTTTGTGGTTTCAGCTTCTTAATTGTGAGAATTTGCGGTCATAAACTGAATATATTTGGGTTTTGGGCTGTTGGTCAAACAAAACAAGCGAGTTTAAGATGTTACCTGGGGGGGG
>NTHP01000114.1:552759-585805 GCA_003416845.1 Oplegnathus fasciatus | reverse complement strand
AAAAAAAAAAAAAAGGCTGAAGGTGAGGGGAGGCTGAATGTGAACATGAAAGCAGCAGGACTGGAGGAGAGTGAAAAGGCAGGCTGGTGTCTCTGTGAAGAGTGTTGGGAAGTAGAGCCTGACGCCTCTGACAGCAAATCTATCATCTTTAATTACAGCAGCGTGACACCCTGACACTGCCCACACTTCCCTCATCTCTCTCTCTTCCTCTCTCACTCACACACACACACACACACCTGCAGCAATTACAACCATCAGGCCATAACCCCCTTCTGTTACTGTGTCCCCCTCTCTCCGTCTCCCTGCTCACTTCAGTAGAAATTGTTGCGCTTCCCTCAATACACAAGCTGCAAATGTAGACAGTGTACTGTAGTAGGTGGACAACGCATACAGGAGGAGTGCTGCCTCTACTTACAGAACCATATCATTGGTTGTGCCTGTTTTAGACCATTCAATACAAATTATGTGGGTTTTACATTCCAGCAAACCATATATCAAATCGTGCGGCTGTGTTTTAGAAAGAAGAATGTTTTTGTCCTACGAATCAGGGGTCCACTGGTTTTCATTTGTTTCTGTACAATAAGAAAGTCTTAAACTCTCAAAACTTGCTCGATCAGGTCTGCATTCATTTTTATCAGTGACATTGTTACTTCAAGTTGCAGACTTTTCATGAACCTGTACCTAAACTGCATTACCACATAACATTACTGCAACTTTGACAAAAACTGAAGGCATACTTGACGCACACTGTGATGGATTACACTACTCAAGCAAGTTCCAGAAGTCTGCCAATTGACTTTCAACCTGTACAGAAATGAACAGAAACCTATGATTTCCTGGAATTGTAGGAAAAATACATCAACAAATCTACACCTGTATAGGCTGCAGTCGAAAATAGTCTGCAAAAACGTGAAGTACACATAGGCCTGGGTAGGTGGATACTGTTTGTATACCTTATTTTGAGGAATATAAACATTTTAAAGTCAAACTTCTCAAACACAAGCATCCGTGTAAGAACTATACATATATACTATAATAAATTTCAGTCTAAAATTGGTAAAATTATAATTCTGAAATTCAGAAACTGTCTAAACACAGAATAAGAAAAGAATAGTACAAATCTGACCAAGCATTCAATAAGAGCTGCAACAATTAGTCGATTAATCGAATAGTTTAACTATTAAATTAATCGCCAACTATTTTGATAATTAATTAATCGTTTTGTCGTTTAATCGTCATTTTTTAAGAAAAAGTTTCCAAATTCTCTGCTTTCGGCTTCTCAAATGTGAATATTTTCTGGTTTCTTTAGTCCTGTATGACAGTAATCTGAATATCTTTGGGTTGTGGACAAAACAAGACATTTGAAGTCGTCACCTTGGGCTTTGGGAAACAGTGATCAACGTTTTTCACCATTTTCTGACAATTTATGGACCAAACAACTAATCGATTAATTGAAAAAATGATCAACAGATTAATTGAAGATGAAAATAATAGTTGTGCAGACCTACATTCAATGCAAACTTTCATTGTTGGCCTTGAATAATGTCCAGTAAAATGTCTATAAAATGTCAGGAAATAGTGAACAGTGAATGAATAATGCCCATCTCACTTTCCTAAGTCTTACTGTAAAATGCCTGCTTTTTTCCAACCAACTGTCCAAAACACAAATATATTCACTTTACAGTCATGTATGACAAAGAAAAGTAGCAAATTCTCACAACCGAGAAGCTGGAGCCAGAGACAGTTGGGCAGTTTTCTACTCTACTTGATAGCTTTCGATGTTCGGCCCTACATACACGTACCAAAAGAAAGTACTGAGGTTTGATACCCAGCCCTAAGTATACACGATTGTACACAGGGAGCTAAAACTTGCAGGTTTGTCCGTAAAGTGCTTCATACTGAACTACACGGGCCCCCACTTCCAGCTCTTACCACTGATGCAGTTCCAAAGACACTCACTCACACTGTTCCACTTTTATACACAAAACAACTGACTGGGCCATTTGCTAATTCACACCACTGATCTGTGCTGGTGAGCGGGGAGACAGGTGATAAGCAGCCCGCACACGAAGGCGTACCCGACGAAGTATTTCATCCTGGTCGCGCTGAACTCATAGAGGAGATGCTTGTGAGGCCTGCCGGAGGACAAAGGCAGCCAAGAGCCCAGGAGAGCCGATGACATTCATTATCACACATCCAGCTTCCTCTGCTTAAATCTAATTCTTAATCCTATACCTCGAGTGTGATTATTTTCAACAGATCTGTTACGGCCGTGGTCACACAAACTCAGAGAGATAAACCAGCTGATTAATTAACAATAAAAGTTCTTTTTTCAAATCTGTCTTTATAACCTTATTTCTCTCTGTAAAGCTCACGGATGGGTGTGAAATTAATTTTTTGGTCTAATTTGAAATTGAACGTTCCCCTCCTTTCTCTGCTCCACTATGGCACAATTTAAATTGCTGCAGTAATGGGGGTCAGCCAGGAGTCAATATTATTTCTTTTTGTCTCGTCTGGAGGGACCAGAGGTGAGAAAAGCTCATCATGAAGAGTGAGAGAGGTGGAGTAGAGAGAGTGGGAGAGGAGGAGAAGGGAGGGAGGGGTGAAGATATGAATTGGCAGCGAGGTAGGTAAATTAAACGTTTCTATCTTGACTGTGTATGGAAAATTAGGGCCACGGGGAACTATTGTTAGATGAGGCCCGCGTGTGATGAGGAGGTGAAAGGGGGAGAGATGGTCGCTGACTTACTTAACACTGCCGGTGTTGCTCTTCTTCTCCTGCTCCTCTCGACGCGCTCGCAGCTGCTCCTCGGCCAGGGACATCTCCTCCTCCATGTTGCTGATCTCCTCCTTGGCCCGGCGACGGTTCTCCTGGAAGAGCAACACAAAACAGATGAGGAAGGTATAGAGACAAATGATAAAAGCATTAAGAGATGGATTTTTGTCAATACTGCTAATGAGTGTATACATGGACAAGGTACACTATATGACCAAAAGTGTGTAGAGACCCAAACGTTACACTCATGTGATCGTTTTACTTATTCCAAAACCATGCTTGGGCATTAACGTTATACGCATTAACATTAACTATAACAGCCTCCACTCTTCTGCGAAGTCTTTCCACAACATTTTGGAACCCGGCTGCAGAGATTTGCTCCCATTCAGCTACAAGAGCATTGGTGAGGTCGACCACTGAAGTTGGGCAATAAGGTCTGGCTCGCAGTCTGCGTTCCAGTTCATCCCAAAAGTGCAGACAAGTCAAGTTCCTCCCACACCAAACTGGGATAATCATTTCTTTCTAGACCTGGCTTTCTGCACGAGGGCATTGTCAAGTTGAAACAGGACAGACCTTCCCCAAACTACTGCCACAACACTGGAAGCACACTATTGTCTAAAACAGTGGGTCCCCACTAAAGGTCATTAGATAAATCTTAGGGGTCATGAGAGGATTAACAAGATAAGGAAGCAAAAAATATATATTTTTGCAACACCAAATTCGAGACTTCACTCCAATAATTGCTCATCATGCCCCTAAAATTATTCTATACATTATATTATGCGTTTATACTATATATAGTGAATGAACCTTACCTGTCTGCTTTTTCCTGCATGTTTGATGCTATAAAACATGGGCCCAAGTTCTGCCAACCACTCTCCATCCACTGCAGTCACACACTGCATGTACTCCTACAACACAAAGCACAAGTTTAAGTTAAAGTTAAACATCAACAACACATGTATCATTAGTTGTTTTCATGTTAGCAAAGTTCTGCAGACTTTTCACCTTGGTGGTCATGACGAGCTCGTGGTAGATGATGTAGTCGGGAGTGTAGCCCATACCAAACAGGGAGCTGGTGGGATGGAGGTGACATGGCATGCCTGTCCTCACGTTCACATATTCACCAATGCCCTGGGAGCAAACACAGGCATAAATAACAAATTAAACGTGCGACTCGGAATTTCTGGACAGGAAAATGGGACCCTGTGTGTAGTGTGCTGAAGTTTAACTGTGTGTGTTGGTCTAAATGTGTGTGTTTGTGCCTGCATCTATGGGTGCACTTTAAGGTCAGAGCAAAGCAGGTCATCTGGGTTAATTTGCTTCTCCACCTGGCTTAGACAGCAGGAAAATAAATTTGAAGTATATCCAACATTCGCTACGATTGCTTGGGTTAGCCGGCTACTCATAAGTCAAACGGAGAACCTTGATTATATAGTCATGATTTCAAATTCCCTTTCAGATTTTTGCGCTGTATTAATGTGAGGCCAGAAGGGATATTTCACCACTCTGTAATTATGCTGCTATAAATCTGCCACAACCAGTTGCCACTAGGCGTAACATATTAACTGAGGAAAACCCAGAGAGCGGGAAGTACCTTGAGCTTGGCAGCCTGGTGAAAGTAAGCAGCACAGATGCATTTTCTGATGATGTCCCAGTCTGACCCACAGGAAATCAGATTCATCCTCTGCTGCACCATGATGTCCTTTAACTGGGAGCGCACCTCACGCACCTGCACAAAAACAATATATATTGAAAGTGGAACCCCATGAACTGTTGGCTTGCAATCAGTTGTTTTAGGGGAAAATATATCACTGCTGTCAGCTGGAAATCTGTCAATCTAAAATATTCTCAGAGTAGGAGGGAAACATAAGTTTCCATATTTGCAGACTACTGAGCAAGATACTGAAGAGGTCTCACAGGACCTGAATCATATACTGCACATATTGAAACACCAAACTAAAAGAAAGAAAAAAAATTGTACAACTTAAACTGTGAGATTTCCACTTGATCATCAAGAGTTGCTGGAACTCAAGTGAAAACTGAGTGACAGGTTTCCAGATGGTGTTGATAGAGAGACTGGGTGAAGCAGTGGGAGTCTGACCTTGCGCATGGCCTTGGTGTGGATGAAGTGCTCGTTGCACCAGACGCTGGAGTAATTGTTGTTCTTCCACTGCATATAGACGTTAAGGTAGGTGAGGTGGTCACTCTCTGGGACTGAGAACTTCTCCCTCACCTGGTCGCTCTCCTCCTCACGACCCTGCAGAGACACACAGATTGAGTTTTCCATATATCACTGGAAATATATATATATATATATATATATATATATATATATATATATATATTATTCTAACATTATTTTTCTTCCATTGTGGAATATTGTTCAACACAAACAAATTATTTAAATGCATTTACATGTGTTAATTATTAAATACAATATTTTAAAATCCAATAACTATTTTTTGGCCATGTGGCAGGAAACAAGCTGTGAACACAACATAGATCAAGGTTCAAGTTGGCAAATTTGTTAGCAAACAGTTCCATATTAACACATCCAGCAGTTACAGAGCCATTATCATCCATTTGAAGTTGAGTTTCTGGTCACTTGGCAAATGTAAGTTCAATATTTACTCTCCCTTTAGCTCTGTTGTTTGGTCTCTACAAACTCCTGAGGGAAACATCTGGCTCTTCAGCTGCTAAATGCTCCACCAACTAGTCGCTAACTTTGTCTGTCTGTCGTTTGGTGTTGGACAGGTGAGAGTGAATTAGAGCAGTAAATCTGCAGGCTGGAAAAGCAAAACAATCAGCTGAAAATGCTATAATGCTCCACTGAGCTGAGGGAAGCTGCAGATTCAGGTAATGATTCTCTGTGGGTTCATCACTACGAGTGACCCCTCTCACATACAGGTAGTCATGTGACCCATTCTTAATATAAAAATATGGACTGTAGCCACGTTAACACAACAAAACACAAGAATACAAATGGCTTCTTAAAAAAATATGACAATATTTATTAAGCCTTCCATTTATTTCGACACTTTATAGTAAGTTGATAATAAACAGTGCGTGTTTCAATTATGCAGCAACTGTATGAAATGAGACACACCTTAGGTCTGTAGAAGATGGCCGGCACAGACAACATGGAGACGATGATAAGGATGTCAGCACTGCAGCCCATGTCGCATGAAACAATCAGCATCTTGGAGAGCGCGGGGTCGAGGGGAAACTCCACCATCAGACGCCCCGTAGGTGTCAAAGCACCTGAAAGGCCAAAAGAGAACACAATTACAAGGTCAAAGGTGAAGAAAAGTGCATTAGATGTGAAAATGTAGGAGGGACGAGCACAAGACGAGTGATAAGCTTCTTTTCCATCAAAAGCCTGCTGGCGTGAGGGAGAAGCCGGCATAATATGACACTTATTTGTCTATCACCTTGAGAGAGGAGGATGAACTGCTGACAGTTGAGAATATTTGTGGAGAAAAAAAAAAGAGAGCGAGATCAAAAACTTTGCCAGTTCTGATTTAAATGATTAGACGACAGAGTCTAAGAAGCTTATGAGGAGGAAAAGCAGAGAAGCAGAGCAGCCAGTTTGGGGCAGGCAAGCCTTAATCAGAGATAATCTGCTGTTAACACACCATACAGGGAATCATCAAAAGTCCCCCCTTATCCCCAAATCCCTAAATCCCCTGGAATCTGGCTAAGGATGAGACAGAAATGAGACCCGACCAGTCAAATCAAACACGGGATCAGTTACTAGGCAATTACTCCACTGGCTAAACCTCGCAACTACCTCCTCCAGGTCTGTTTGCAGTGTCTGCATCATCACTGCAGCATCCTTTAAACAGCGAGTCTCCTGCCTGTGTTTGTGGTGTCAGCATCACTGTGGAGCAGCTCAAAGCAGCGCTGAGGGGGAAATACCCTCAAATCCCCAATATTCTCTGTCACAGCTTCATCTTCATCTCAAACGGAGGATAATTTATGTTGTTTGGTCCTACTGTATATAAGACTGGTGTAGGCTCTGTAAGGCCTGCTACTAGAGGCAGGGAAAAGAAAACTGGTACAGAATAGAATATTAGAATATTCTGCATGACATTACTAATACATGATGTAGTATTCATCTTTTATTGTGTAATTATTTGTATTTAATTACATTTTTAATTAGATCTACAACAACTAGATGACTGATCAATTAGTCAGTTGAGAGAAAAATAATCTGCAACAATACTGATACTGATTTTTTTGCAAAAATGGCAAAAATTCTGTGCTTCCGGCTTCTCAAATGTGAATATTTGCTTGTTGTGTTTTTCTTCTACGACTGAATATCTTTTGGTTTTGGAAATGTTGGTCGGACAAATCAAGACGTTTGAAGAAAACACATTGAGCTCTGGAAACTTGTGATGGACACCACTCACAATTTGCTGAAATTTTACAGACCAAACAATTAATCAGTTAATCTTAAAAGTTAATAATTGGTAGATTAATTGATAACATTAATCCATAATGAAAAAAATTGTTAGATACAGCTCTAATTTAAATGTACACTGAATGATTTTGCCACACATTTCTGTCATTTCAGTTTGCATTTACTGAAGATTAACTATTTATTTATACTACTACTATTTAGACCTTCAGACTATATTCAGATGCATACAAGATTGAATGTAGGTCACTGATAATAAAAGTTTTTCACCCTGTCTATAAAAATTCCAGTATATTACAATATTCTGCATATTAAAAGTCTATTAAAGATGTCAATGTCTTGTAAATGAAAGTATCTTATTGAGATTACATATTATGATGCCTCTGCTAATTCCTGTTCACTACCCACCTGTGTTGTCCAAAGCTCCCAAGATCCAGAGCTGGTACATGGAGTTGAGCATGTTGTCCTCAGGCGGCGGATCCATGAAGTGGAAGAGGAGCAAATCCTGAACACCCAGAGACTTCAACAGCAGGACTACGTTGGCCAGGTTGGTCCTCTGGATCTCTGGTATGGTGGTAGTCAGCATCTCATTCTTAAAGGCGCTCTGAGTGTAGAGTCTGGACAGAGAGGAAGGCAAAGAGACAGAGACGGACACAGTGAGGGTGAAATTTAAGCCACCAAGAATGACGTTACACTGAAATCAGATTTTTCTAAACAAGAAAAACGTACAGATGTTTGTCCATTTAGTTTTGATGGAAACTGAAACACTGCACAGACAGGGACACAGCAATGAGGAATATGCTCCTGTAGGCCATGTTGTTATGTGACACTGATGTGAATTATTTTGTTCTCCAATATGTGCAGATGTGTCAGTGGGGTTCTAACTAAGCAGTAAGCACCAGATGTAGATCAGGAAAATTCTCAAAGCTACAATTTATTTAGGGAAACATCCAGAGCCTGAGTTAAAGTAAGGGAGCTGACTTAACAAAGCTCTCGCAACAGCTGTCTGATGTGGGTGCTTATAATTACAGAATAATTTGAATGCATATGGAGGTTTTGAGCTTGTGAGTGAGTGCCTGCAGTCACAGCTAAAAGGTTCTTTGAGTGGGGAATTCTCCATGCAAGCGGAGCAAACCAGCGTGACTCACTCCCTCTGCTCACACACACAACACACACAACACACACACACACACACACACACCTTGACTGTACTCGGTGTAAAGCTGCTCCAAAACTGATTCTTCATAGATTTGTGTGAGCTCGTGTGTAAGAGCAGGTAGGCAGGATTAATCCAGAAATATGTGGGCTTTCATAAGAATTCCAGCTCATTAGCAATGCAAAATGCATTACCCTGTGTGTGTCTATGCCACTCAATCTTTACTTAAGTAAATGTGGCAAAAGAGGGAGAGGTCAAGTGAAACCTCTGACAGGGTCTTTTGTGGCACATTTCCTGCCATAAACAGAGTTAAACTGCATGAAATCCTCTGGAGATTAGGGTTCTGGCCTGCTCTCCCTCTTCTTGCCTCTGACTGTCTTGAAAACACGGTCATGTCACACATCCAGAGCCCTGAACAAACCAACTGAGGATGGCGCTGATCTCAAATGAATGAAGGGAGAAAAAACACTTTAACAGCAGTTATGCTAAAATGATGCCACATTTTCAGGGAAGCAGGAATGGAAAAGTAACATTGTATTCAGGTGGTTTATTTCTGAATGTGAACTGAGACACCAGAGGGGACATTATTGTATGTTCCTGCTCTCAGGAGACTGTAAAAAGAATAAAATGAAAGTATCCTCCCTTTTGTAGGATCAGGAGACTCTTGGTATTGTCAGCTGAGAGCCAACGTTAGGAGCAGCCTTGCAGGAACCTGAATATGGCCTAACCATGCTCAACACAGCTTGTGGCTGTGTGCAGACAGAAGACATAGACCATTACCTGTAACACTGCCCTGGTCCTGTACGTCCTGCTCTGCCAGAACGCTGGTTGGCATTAGCCTGGCTGATGGGATACACCTGTAGAGCGTCCATTCCAATGCGAGGGTTGAAAACCTGTTGACAGAAAAAATAAGTGAGTAAAACAATAATGTACGCAGGGAAAGGACCTTTCAAGAACTGTAGTGTGCAAAAACATCTATACAATGTGACCTTAAGTTTGCAGTATCCTGAATCCACGACAAACATGATTCCATCCACAGTGAGTGAAGTCTCAGCGATGTTTGTAGCAACGATGCATTTCCTCACACCATCTGGAGCCTAGCAGAGGGGAAATTAAAGGCAGTCAGCTTTGTTTCCTCATGTGTGTTTATTACAAGCACCCAAAGATGCAAAGTGCAGAAATGCATGCAACATTATGAGCAGTTACAGGTACAAACCTTCTGGAAGATCTTGGCCTGGAGGTCAGAGGGCAGCTGGGAGTAGATGGGCAGCACGGCTAGAGGAGGAGCGTTCTCCAAGTCCTCCAACCGCTCCACAATCTGATCCGACGTCACCTGCAAGGAGAAGAATATACCTTAGTTGAACTGGGAACATAAAATGGAAAGAACCATTGGCAGGATGTAGCCAGCAGGGTAGTGACTGGCAGGTTACATTCTGTCTTTTTGAGAGCAAAAACTAATATAGATGCACAGATAGATATACATAAGTCATGTGTGAAAAAAGGATTGTGTCGCCAGAAATGCCAGTGGTTTAGGAAATATGTATGCCAACATTTTTGGAAATTGGCCTTTTTATGTCTTGAGAAGATTTGTGGGAAAAACATCTTATTAAATTCATTCATACAGCACATTTATACATGTATTTCAGATCACAGTCCTTTATGCCAAAATTAATAGGCAACAACTGTTTGAGTGATAACAGCAGCCATGTTCCTCACCTCAATATCCTCCTGCCCGGGCATAAAGATGAGGATGTCTCCTATCAACCCACTGAGGTGGATCTGCAGGGCCTGCTTCACTGCTGCCTCCACGTAGTCCTCCTGAGGAGTCTACACAGCACAAAACACAACCAATCACTCCAATGCAAACCAAAACCACTAAAATGACCCTGTTATGTTAGTTCACATGTCAATTTTCACAGTGTATTTATTATCTATAGGGTATTTGATAAATTGAAAGCTATAGTGAAAATATGACTAAATATGATGCATCATTTTACTGTGTTTATGTCTGTCATATAGACTTTTCTTAAGGTTAAACACATGTTTTAAAGGTTAAAGATTTCATTACAATCTAATA
The DNA here is from genome assembly GCA_003416845.1 of Oplegnathus fasciatus. Lineage (NCBI taxonomy): Eukaryota > Metazoa > Chordata > Actinopteri > Centrarchiformes > Oplegnathidae > Oplegnathus > Oplegnathus fasciatus. The sequence goes on along the minus strand of NTHP01000114.1, from coordinate 575,373 downwards.
TGATTGTATAGTGAATGTGTGGTAGAGTGTTATTAAGACAGAAAAATACATATGGAGCAGTAATTCTGAAATATGTAATAATAATAATGATGTGAAGCTGCTAAATGGATCTAGTGGTAATGATGTAATGTATTTAAGATGTAGTGTAAGTGTCTTAGAAAGTAGAATGGAAACAGAAACATACCTTGCTGAACAAGATGTCTACGGGAAATGTTCTTCCTGGAATGTGGAATATGGGTACGTTGCCAAAAAATGCAGCAAACTTGTCTGAGTCCATAGTTGCAGAGGTAACTATGAGTTTCAAATCAGTGCGTCGAGATACAACCTGATGGGAGACAGAGGACAGAAGAGACACGATTGAATGCAATCATAGTGGTTTTTACACTGAAATCAGAAAAGGAAACAACAACCTCACAAGGTAATTTATCATTCAGACACACAGCAGATGCAGCTCTGTGTATGTCTACCTTGGTTAGGGAGTTGTGTACTGACCTCGCGTAGCAGGCCGAACAGCACATCAGTATTCAGGGAGCGTTCGTGAGCCTCGTCCATGATAACAGCACTGTAGTGGTCCAGATCCGACTCCCTCAGTGACTCCCTGAGCAGGATACCGTCTGTCATGTACTTTATCAGTGTTTTCTCAGATGTGCAGTCCTCAAAACGGATAGCGTAGCCCACCTGCAGGCAAAACGTTAGAATAATCAACTCAAAATAAAATGTACTTGCTTACAGAAAACACTACCGTATAACATGCTTAGGGATTACAAAAACAAACAAATTATACCTTATTCAAATAAAAAATACAACTAAATCTCAGTGTTTGCAGTAATAGAGCAATTTTTGACCAGCTCTGCCTAACATTTAAGTAGCTCCTATTGTTGCTCCTCCGTTCAGTTCATGCCAAACCCCAGGCCAGCGTTCCACATTATATTTTCCTTTTGTCCACTAGATGGCAGTGTTACACAGCATATGATTTACTATTGAGTTTGTGCAAGACAGCCCTCAAACTGGGCATTACACAATATAATAATTACTGTAGTGAACAAGCCATTTAATACAACTTTATAGTTCCATTTGTCTCTTCTCTACTACTTGTGCCAGCTAAGCTCACTATCAATGTGGACCCAAATGCGTGGCTTAGATAATTGGGATACACTGAGAATTTGTTTAAACCTACTGGAATCCACTGAAAAGCAAAGTTACTAGTATTAACATGTTGCCAAATCTCATCAAAGAATAGTAAAAATGGAATAAAGGAATAAAGTAAAAATGACAGAAAAATTTCAAAATCATAACAGACAGGAGTGACAGATAAAAAAGTGAAAAACATATTTCATGTTTAAATCAATACTCAGGACATCAACAGCAAATTAATTCACATTATATGTTCACAATTGTTCCACAATCAGAGATCAAACTGCACACACACTCCTAGTTCGCAACAATAGGGCTAAGTGCCCCCAAATGAAGTGACTGTTTGCTGGAGCATCAGACAGCTATCTCACCTCCTCTCCAAGGTTGGTGCCAATCTCCTCACTGACTCTCTTGGCCACACTCATGGCTGCCACTCTTCGGGGCTGAGTGCAACCCACCATGCCATAGCTAGTGTAGCCATCCTCATGCAGGTACTGAGTCAGCTGGGTGGTCTTCCCACTGCCCGTCTCCCCAACAACAATCACTATGCTGTTGTCCCTGCAGATGCCAGTAAATATATTGAAACAAAATTATAACTCAGTCAAAGAATAACTCACCATAGTTTTGATGTGATGTAGAACACTTTTTAGAAAATTGGGAGTAAAACTGGGTTTGAGGGTGATCGATGAACTCTGGGTATCAATACCTTATGATGTTAAGAAGTTGCTGTCTGACAGCAAAAATAGGCAGGTACTGTCTCTGTTCCAGAAGGCTCTTCTTCTTAGCAAACTCACTGCTGGCCTCGGTCTTTTCTTTCATGTGGTCTGCAAATTTCTGCTCTGCTCTGTAAGGCAAAATCACCAAAAATTAATATGGCAGGTGGATTATTAAAAAGGAAATGTGAAATGTCATCTAGTACCAAACTTTGCATAGACAGTCTGGTCACCTGTAGTCTACTTTGCCGTCCTCGCCTACCACTTTGCCCCCAGAAATGTCTTCTTCCTCCGTTTTTTTGATCCCCATGATATCCCCCAACTTGGTGCCTGCCAATTCCCAGTGTTTGTGCTGTGCCTGAAAACATAATTATTCCAATTATATCATATGATTATGAAGATTACAGCTTCAGTCTGTAACTGCATACGCAGACTGCATTTTTTCATTTGTCAAGTTGTTTCACCTCACTGATGGTGGTTTGCAGTTAAAATGTCATCAACCGACCAGGTAAGGTGAATGAATGAATAAATTATTTACTGAAGTGATGAAGTTAGACAGCACTGACATTTTCAACCGGACAGGGGCACACCAACAAACCCCATTAACATTTCTCAACAGCAGAGTATGAAGATCAAATCTGCTTTGTGTTTAGTGCTTCAACACATTTCCCCATAAATATGAAAATAACAATTCATTTAAAATCTTACTGGTTTTAGCTTTTTTATATATATATATATATATATATATATCTCAACAACAATAATATTAACTGTGCATCCTATCCACACAGAATAGTATTGCTTACACCACACAAAACAAAACCCAAGCATTATGCAAACCCTGCTTAATTTTGTATGATTTAAAAGGAGCAGTGTGTAGGTTTTAGGGGGATCTATTGGCAGAAATGGAATATAATATTCAGAATTATGTTTTCATTAGTGTATAATCACCAGAAACTAAGAATCATTGTGTTTTCGTTAGCTTAGAAGGAGCCCTTCATATCTATATATGGAGCGGATCCTCTTCCACGGAGCCCGCCATGTTGCACCACCATGTTTCTACAGTAGCCCAGAACAGAAAAACCAACCACTGGCTCTAGAGAGGGCCTTTCGCGTTTTTACGTTGAAGTGGCAGCCACTGTAGGTTCTCCTACACGGTTGGAAAGGGAGGAGTGAGGGGAGGGGTATTCAGTTCGTTGCATATCTGTAACCTCACCGCTAGATGCCACAAAATCCTACACACTGGTCCTTTAAGCGGGTGTAAATTCTAAATGTATGGGCATTCACCATGCCAGATTGTATTGCTATTTGGTTACCTTATAAAGAGCTAATGCAACAATTTTTGCTCTACTGTTATTTTCAAGTGCTTTTACAATTGAGAAAGGAAGCAGAATGTCTGTCTAAGAGGTCCAGGACTTGCCATTAGTACAATATTGTCACAGTATAATACTGTCACACACTCTTAGTTTTAGTTATTAATTCAGCCAAACCTTCTTGCGCTCTTTCTGCTCACGATGTTTACGGACAAGCTGGCTGCCTTTACGAGAGATGATGGCCATGTCAGAGGTTGCATCTTTCACAGGGATGACAGGCTCTGGCTGCAGCAGGAAAACAAACACACACATACAAACATTTAGATCAAAAACAAACTCTTAGAGTATAGTTCTAACAAAAATATAACATCTAAGGCACTGAATCATTATTAATCCACCTAAACTGTATAAACCTAGAGACTACAGGCCTTGTTTACCTGCTTAGTGAAGACTATTCTTCCATCCAGAAAGGGAGGAACAAGGTTGTGAACCAGCAGGTGAACCTTAGCAGCATTGTCCTCCTCAAAGTCTTCATCCACCTCCAGCCTCTGCACCACACCACTGGTCAGCATACGGTTGGTCTCCCACCGCTCATTATCCTAAGACAAGACACACAGCCTGTTACAAAGATATACCAACACAGACAGGTGCACTAACAAGACAAATACACAAATAAGTACGCACATATCCAGTATGTGCCTGTGCATGCAGACACACTTCTGATTAGGCTGATATGAAGCAGCGTGTTGAAGTGTTTGTACCTCGTTGATCTGTCGCTTCTGGGCAGATATTCTTTTTTGAGTCTGCTTCTGAAGGATCTGTTCTCTCTTCTTCACATATTCATCAGAGGTGGAAGTGAAAGGGTTGTGAAACTCATCATAGCCTTCATCCATCATGTACCAATCTCTGTCAGCTTGCTGCAAAACAGTGACACAATTAGAAATGTCAAAAATCCTTGTCACCACAAAAAAGATCATAGTTTCTTTGAGGCATAAATGAGGGTTAACTGTGCCACTCACCTTCTGGTCCTCCTGCCACTGTTCTTTCTCATCCTCATTGTCAAACATGATTCCTCCCTCACCATCTTCTTTCCTACCTGAAGAAGAGGCAGAATAAGAAATGTTGTTAGACAAACATTATTTAAATCTTGCATGTGAGGACAAAAAGGCGTGTTTTTAGAATAGTACCTTTTCCTTGTGATAAACGAGGTGTAGAACCCAAATGCTTTCTGTCATTGGCCCACTCGTTGTACTTGTACGATGGGGTAGGCAGGGGTGTGTCGTCAGGATAACGGCCTCTGACTGACCTAAGCACACAGCAGACAGACGTTATGTAAGCATTAGATTCTCAACAGCTAAGCATTTCATGTCAAAAGAGAAAAGCAGAACTTACAGTGAGGATTGAGAAAAGTCTCTGATATGTCTAAGTGACATATCAGAGACTATACTGCGATCCAAAAATGTGACAATATGCATCACTGAGCTGAAAAATGTGGTAATATCAAATACAAATAGCCATGTTGTAAAATGCAAATAACCGGAAGCGGTCATCACCATTGCACTGGAAATTCAGTTTGTGGACAAATAAGGAGTTTGGAGAATGTTAGTCCAACCAAGTCCAAACATTTGGTCTTTATCTCTACAAGAACAATCTCATCTAGGCAGGTTTTTTCTTTAATTCTTCAAGTTAGTTTTATGTAGGTAAGGATCTGCTTGTAAAATGAGATGATTTATTTATTTAACAGAAACCATCATTTGCATTTTGCACAAAAACCCATGAGAAAACGTACAATGAAACGCAAAATACAATGAAAATTAAAACAGTGTTTTTACATATCTTATGCTTACTGGGGAATATAAGGAATGTTGTGTCTTTGTTCGTTTTCTGTCACAATTATTCAAAGTGCACTCAAACATCATGTATTGTTTGTTATTACAATTCCACTACTTTAAGTACATTTTTCAAATCAAACTAAGGCTTTGGGGCCAGATAAAATGAATGAGAGTTGTTTACCTGTCCCTCCTCTCACTCTCTCGGCTGGAGCGATGGCTTCGCTCTGAGCGGTCCGACTCTCTGTGAGACGGGGCAGGAGACGGAGACTCCCACTGGGAATACCGTGAACTGCCATAACCACTGTCATCCTCTTCCCAGTTGGAGCGCGATGGTGTGAAGGAATCTATGTGAAAACAACATAAGTTTAGTCGAACAATTAAATATACAGTCCTTTGTACAAGGAAAATTATGAATAATTAATTGAAATAAAAGCAAATGAACTGAACAAAACTACCTCTGGGGCGATGCTGTGGTGTCAGGGGTTCATCTCTCTTATTCCCCCGGCTGATGCGATCGGACCAGCCATCTCTCTGTGAGCGCTCACTCCTCTCACCACGCTCCGAACGCTCCGACCGGCTGCTGCTGCTGCTGCCACGGCTATGGCTGTTCTCTCGCTCATCTGACAGACGGAGAGAAGGGAAAGTTACTCTCAACAACCCCGACTGATCTAACATTTGCTTTCATTATCGATTGATCTATGCTTGTGTTTTCAAATACTTGATCCCTTTTACAATAAATAAAGAAATGTTAAAAGAAATGTATTGCTTTATGTTCTGACAACAGTCAAAAAAAAAACCTAAATGTATCCAATTAACAATAATATGATACAGACAAAGCAGGCAGATCCTCTCATTTGAGAGGCTATTACCGGCAAATGTTTGGAATTTTTACTTGATAAATGATGCTGGACTACAGCCAAAAGTCTAGTTGCATTAAAATACAATTACTACTACATGACTAAGTAATCTTCAGCATCACCTCTTTCACTCCTTCGGTCTCTGCCCTTATCTCTGCTCCTTTCTCTGTCTCTTTCTCTGTTCTTGTCCTCTTTGGAGGAGGCGTAGACGCCGTGCTCACGTCTGTCTTTCTCTCTCTGCTGAGTTCTGCGTCGGAACTCTTCACTGACCCCTCCGGGGTTTGAGGGTGTCTCTGAGCCAGTCACACGATACTTCCTGCTGGCAAGACGATAATAAAATATTACACATTAGTCATACTATAAATATTTGTAAACTACTACAGTTAGTAAAATAATCAATGAGTAAAAGGGGAACAAAGAAAACACTAGGAATATACAACTATTAAGAGAAAATAGTGTTAATGTTCCAAGTTCATTTATGTTTTGTCCACAAAACAGTGCTTTAAAAAAACTGGGATGTCCATGGGTATAGTGACCCAAAGTATTCAATAATAAATAACTAAATAAATAAGACATTATGAAATAAATTATCATATGAACAAATACAAACAGAATATATAACCATGAAATTGTGAAATAATCCAATACATTTTCAAAATTCAGGCCATTATAAAAATTGTCCTGCTTTTCAGTCATGGAGTTTAACGCACTTTTATTTAATTCCAGCAGTTTTTATTTCAAAATGTCATTTTAGTTCATAATGTCACTTTTCATCTCAAGGTCTTTGCAAAGTGGAATTATGAAATAAAATAACAGATTTTGTTTGTATTTATTTATATGATTTTTTTTATTTCCTTATGTCTTGTTTATTTAATATTGAACACATTGGCTCTCCATAGACATGAGGGACAGGTGTTGCCTGTCTCTTTCTACATTATCGATAATTTTCAATAAAATATGGTTCTGTGTGAAGCACTGACACTTACCTCTCCTTCTTCGCAGCTCTGTTCTTATCATCGTCTTCTTCATCAGACCCAGAGTCACTTTTGCCTTCCTCCCAGTCCTTGTAGGAGGAAACCTTTGACTTCTTCCTATTTCTGTCATCGGCACTAGCATCGGCCTGTTCCTTGCTCTCGCGCTCCTTCCTCTTCTGGGCTGCCAGCAGATCCAAGCCCAGCAAGGAGGTGCGCGGAGTGGGTGCCCGAAACACATGGGGCTCTGCAGCTGCACTCTTCTTCTTTACTATCAGTCCACCAACTTGAACAGCCGGATCGGTCCCTTCCAATCTATGCATGGACACATCATCTTCCATTATCTGTGGGGAAATAATGATGTGTGCAAAAGGTGAAAATGTGTAAAGCTACTAAATCTTTGCTCATGACGACACCTGTAAAGCGTAATTATCCAGTTATTCTTCCTAACTAACGGCTTGCTTGGCTTTTAGGCATCACTGAACTAGGGTGTTTAAAGCTGTTACTAACTATTATTTTCATTATTAATAATTCTGTCGTTCATTTTTGCGATAAATCATTTGATCTATAAGCGGTCAGGAAATAGTGATAAATGCAAATCACAAGATCCCAGAGTCAAAGGTGACTTCTCTTCATATTGTTTGCTTGGTCTGACCAACAGTCCAAAACCCAAAGAGATTCAGTTTACTGTCACAGATGACTAACAAAATCAACATTCACATTTGAGAAGTTGGAACCAGTGAAATTTTTAGCATTTTTGCTTGAAAATGACTTGCGGACAATAATTGGCAAAATTGTTGCAGATTAATTTTCTGTCATTCAACAATAATATAAAACAGAGAATGGCAGCACATCCTTACAGTGGAGAAACTGGAAGAAGAAAATGTTTGTTAATTAATACCTTGAACAACAAACAGGTCATCAAATGCTGTCAGTCTACTAATCGATTCAGCACTGCACTGAACCGAGATTTGTGTCAGTTTCTGGCCCTGGACACAAAGTGGGTTGTAAAATTACAATCTTTTATTTCTAATTTATCATGAGTTTGAGTTTATTTGCATTCAGGCTCACAGTTAACAACTGAATGGAAGCATATAAATAATAAAGAATCATAAAAATATAAAACTATACATATACGTATCTATATACACACATGCACCCATACATTTATACTCATTTACAAATGCAACCATACATTTACATGCAACCATGCATACATTAAAACAATGCCATAAAAATAACAACACAAACAAACAAACAAACAAACAAACAGAACAACCCCAGAGACTTCAGCTATCCATGTTTTGTCCCATTCAGTTCTGTATTATAACGCGACAGCTGCTGCTTTCAGCCTGTTTGTTCTGCACTGGACTCATAAGAACAGTTATGTGTTCAATCAAATGTTACTTTCAACTCAAAGAGGAAACGTCTAGTAATCTATTAACTGACTCAGAAACAACCCAACAAGACACTGATAACTTCATTATAAAGTCGTAGCTCATCCATACCTGACATTTACACCATCATCTTTTTGGCCCCATTTGTGACCTCAACGTGTGTTACGCCAAGGTCACAGACAGGGCTAAGCTCATAAGTTAGTGAGTAAAAGTATTATATTTCCCTTGTTTCATATTTGTTAGATTAAATGAAAATAAATCATTACGTACCTCAGATAGAGCAGCTAGCGTTAGCGTTAGCCGCGAGCTACCAGGTTGTGTCCTGACAAGGCCGGGCGGCAAACTGCGGAAAACCGCCGCGTGTTCCTTTGAGTCTAAAATACAGAAACTCTCACATCAAGTTAAAGGTTTGAGGTCAACTAATGGTCGGATAAGTAGTCCAGAAAATGGGTGACCAGTGGCTGTCACTGGAAAATATTTAAACTGCGCTTTTCGTAAACACAACGCGTATGTTTACAGACAAGGGAGCAGCCATTGCAATCCCACAATTCTTAGCAGTGGCAGAAAAAAATATCGAAAACTTTATTTAAACAGGTTGTGTTAACAGAGGGAGAGCAGTGAGAAAAATGCTGTATTTATGCAAAGGGATGCCTGTAACCACACCGAATGAATAAAGCAGGTCACAACGGGCAGTAAATGTGAGCAATAAATACCAAAGAAAGTATTTAATAAATCCAAAAGCTTAAGTGCACTGAATAATTAAAACAAGAATTAGTCTAGCTATAAAAACAAGAAACAGTGTAAAAGTAAAAAAAGGTTTTCAAAGTCCAAACAAATACGACAACTACAAATTCCTAATCTTTTAGATGCCCATAACTGTCAATAAATGACAGACAGCAGGAATTAAAACAGTAGGCTACTCCCTTTCAGACAGTTGACAACATTAGAAATCATAACACGTTTTACTTCCCCAATACAGTGTAAATGTTTTTCTTTTTGTGATTCTTCATGACTGAGAGAAATACTACCATGGCTTTGTCTAGAGCAGAGGTTTTCAAAGGAACGGGCCTCCCCAGGGGGGCTTCAAACACTTTCAGGGGAGACTCAGTGAATGGAAGTGTAAAAATATTACATTAGTTATCAAAAGGAGATCACATAGAACACCCTAAATGTGTGTGATTTGGTCAAAGAGATAGTTCAGAGATACAGTGGTTTGGGGGAATTTTACTGTTTTTCCCACTTTCCCAGAGTCAGAAACTAATAAATGCCTTAGGACAGACCTTTTTTATGTATTTGGTGTAGTCTAAAGTTATGTCAAACAGCAATATTGGTCTGTCTTTGCTCAATTGTTGAGTGTCTATGGGATCAAATAACATAATCATGATCCCATGGGCATCCAGGAATTGTGCGAAACTAAGAAAGTAAACTAAGGAGGGGTGAGGGGGCACCTTTTTCCAAGCTTGTCTGAAGGGAGGCCCACAGTCTCAGATTTTGAAAACCCCTGGTCTAGAGAAGACTTTAAGAAAAAGACGATGGAAAGAAAACTTTCATGTGCAATGCAGTGACTCTAAAAGCATGCCAAGTATCAAAACGTTATGATCTCTGCGATGATCGCTGCTGTAGAGCATTATGTGGAAAAACCTTAAAGACATCAAACATGTTCTTTAAAAGGCTTACACACCAGGAATCAACTTATTGGTGTGTGCGTGGCAGGAGATACTGAGTGCAGTTTCTATTGAACCAGAAAAGTGACTTTTCAACTCAAAACACACAATGGTGTGCTGTGGATATACATGAGTTACCTTTATGGTTTTGCCACCCCTGTAAAACTATAACCACTCTGTCCACATTATCAGTGTTAACAACTGAAATGAATATTGTTAATAAAATGCAGTTGTTAAAACTGTAGAAGTGTATTGGACAATAAACTAATAACATTAAATTAAAGAAAAAGCAGCTGCGATGAAAATGAAGTCACATCTCATCCTCTCTTGGAATTTTAAATCACAAAGAAAACATGTCAGCTGCCACAGAAAACTGAGGAATGTGCGGCATCTTTGCCTTATGTTCAATCAAAGCACTATGAGTGCATGGGGGTGGTGGTGCCACTAATTGACTACATTTTAGACTTAAAAATCATATTGATGGTTCCATCAAGTTAATACATTTTAGTAAAAGCTTTAACATAATATAATGACCACAAAACATAATGAATAAAGTTTAATTACTTAAATTGTGAACACATGCGCAGTGCTCCATTTGCTGTGTTAATTATGAGAAGCCAGAAATTTTCAGTTAATCAGTTAATCCTCTTAAAATGTTTTTTTGTTTGGTTGTTTTTGACCAAAGAATCGGTATGAACATCACACACAGTGATATTTAAATTAATGTTTTGTTTGGATCTTTATTCCTGAATGTTATCAGTCTCTCTTTGGCACAGTATTTCATGCAGACTGTCACATGGGAGGTTATAGTTAGGCAAATTACGTTCAGACTTTAGCATGGAGCACAGAGGTATTCAGGCACTCTGTTGGGATGGAGGCGGAGTTGGTGACAGGGTTTGAACCTTATACAGCCAACAAGTGTTTTTGCTGCTGTTGCATGAGTAGAGATAACTTATCTGATGGGTTAGTTGGACCAAAAGTTGTGCTGCTTACTAAAAATAGTGTATTTTATTTTCAAGTGTCTCCTCAGACAAGTCTACTAAAAGGCTTTGCCAAATATATACCTGAATGTTGCTTCAGATGATAAAATCCAGACTATACATGTGAAGTATATGGTGAACCAATCGCAAAGAACGTACGTATGTGCCACTATCTTGTGCTGATATCCTGGCCTATCAGTAGTATACATATGTTTCACAGGCCTCCCATCAGCACAGAAAGAGGCACATTGCTACAACTCATTCCTATATGTAAAAAACGTAAACTCACTTAAGTACAGTATTTTTTGCCATAAATTAATTAAAATCTGATGTAATGCATCAGTCCAATTAGAATCCCCCAAAGAAAAAATATGCCCAGGACTGTAGGCCTACAACCAAGGTAATTTTCTGTTTTACTGAATACAATTCGTGTTCACACTGTATGACAACCCCTATGAATTATTAAGCACTGCAGAAACACAGGTTAAATTTCGTATGTAACATTAATGTAACATTTCTATTATGTATGTAGGACATGAAGATATGATTTTAGTCGTATGTGTTCACAAGTGATCACACTCTTGCAGAATGTGGTATATATTTACTCTATATTTACACATCATATATTATGTCATCACTTATTGCAAGCCAGCTTTTGACAGAATTCAAATTAGACAATAACTTGTTCATATAATTTAATTCATTCCACGTTCGTTTTTATTGATTGGCACTGGCACTATTGGTTGATTGAAAGGGGGGAAATTATTGCAATGCTTTAAAATATCCCCAAAACAAAGAAAATGTTACGAAATGTTACACGGGGTCATATAAAAGTCACGGTATGTCATTGGAAACGTAAAAACCTGCATGCGTAATAACAGCGCACAGTTGACGACCTTTACGAATGTCCTCGTCTCATGATCATCAAGTGGTCGATTTTGATTGGTCGCCACTCCCGAAGTCACAGTTTCATTGGTCGGTTGTCGTGTTTGCGATTGATGGTAAAATAACATGCACGTGATTGGTCTGTTTCACATGTCTGCTGATGTGCCGGGTTAGGGTGTTTTTTGATTTCGTAACCCAACATTGGTTAGCATTTGCGTGGTAATACTATTGTTTATGTTAAGTCGTCTCTACAGTGACATTAGAGAGCTGTCTTTTAGCACAACTAACCGTATTCAAACAGGGTGGAAACTGATCTAGACGTAGCTAGCGTTACATCCATACCTGGCTAACAGAAGCCAACGTTAGCTAGCTGCTCAGTCGCTATAGGTTATTTGCACGAACGTTACAATGGGTGAGGAAATTAACGACAACCTCATTAACACATGCAATGGATCTGCTGATCCCTCTAATGTTGAGGAGAACGGAGAAGCAGTAGAAGGTGGTGTAAAATATTACACATTAGAAGAAATAAGAGTACATAACATGAGCCATGACACATGGCTCATCATCCACGATAAAATATACGACATCACAAGTTTCCTTGAAGAGGTAAGAGATACTTTCTGTCAACCACTTTAGCGTTGAAACTTACATTTCATAATATAGTAATTCATAGTTTTTGCTTTAAGCTGTTGGTTATCTCATTTCGACGTAGACTACTTCCTGGAATTACAAAACGTTTGTTAGCCTTACGTGTTGACGTGTGATGTTTGCTGACTGTCTTCACTCAGGCTGTTAACCCACAGCGACGCCATCCAGCATTTATTCCCTGTCAGTATAAAGTTACATCAGGGTTAACCAAGGTTAAGCCAGTTGCAAAGTAACATAACTGGAAAAACTTCTACTACAGCAACATTAATTATTAGCTAGCTAACGTTAGCAAACAACTAACGCTAGTGTAGCTGTTGCCCACCATGACGTTATTGTTGCTTAAAAGTGCAGATGTATTGATATATCTGCATATTATTAGCCCTAAGAACAACATTGTTGTAAGTCCCGCAGTAATTATAGCTGCTTGCAGTGGCATAGGCTAACTGTGAAACTTCAATTCAGTCTGACACTTAGCTAACAAAGCTAATACAGCTGTGAGATAACGTTAGGCAGCAGTGTAATAAGAGACATGGTCATTAGAAATACCAGTGCTGGAGCAACTATTCAGATCCTTTATTTAGGTCAAATTGGTAATGCCACAGAGTTAAAATACTCTATTATTAAACACTAAATATTTCACTGTAAGTATTCATCATGCAAAATGGCCCTTCACAGAGTCTTAACATTACTATATGTAATGTAATTGGATTAATGTTGTAGATACCTTAACATGTTAGCAGCATTTTAATGATGTAGCTGCTTGCAGTGGAGCTAATTTTAACTACTTCATATACAGCTGGGTAGTTAAACAAATAAGAATGTATGACAATTTAGAAGCTGATCATATGCTTTGTATGTGAAATCGCAATCGGCAAAGTAACTGGTAACTTTAGCTGTCAATTGTTGCGGAACAAAGAAGCACAATGTTTCCCCTAAAAAAAGATGGGAAAAAATGGAAATTCTGTGGTACAGTTAAATACCTCAAAACTGCACAAGTACCGTTCTTGTGAAAGTAAATGTACAAAGTTATTTTCCACCATAGTGGTGTGTGTCACTAATTTGTTGCTGATTTCAAGTGTTTCAAGAATTTACATTGCTTTGCTAAAGTTCATCAAGTATAGAAATTAACTGTATGGTATTCTAAGTATGGAGCAAATAAGGAAATTAAATGATCTCAACAGTATGTTTTTACCCATTATTTGCTTTCAGCATCCGGGAGGTGAGGAGGTTTTGCTGGAGCAGGCAGGTGCAGACGCCACAGAGAGCTTTGAGGATGTGGGTCATTCCACAGATGCCAGGGAGATGCTCGAGCAGTACTACATTGGGGAGCTGCACATGGTAAGATAAAGCCTTTGTGAGCTCTGAAAGACCTGGTTTCCTGCCTGTGGTATCTTTACATGATGTCCATATCCCTCTGTCAAATACCAAAGTTAAACTTCTCACAAATCATTATAATTATTAAAATCTAACCTAACCAAAGCAGAGCAATTAATCTGTGTCACCAGGTCTCTTTGAGAAAAAAGTAGCCATTTGTTACGCTAAAAGTTGCTTGGAGTCACACGATGGTGTCATGCAGTAATTTGGGTTTTACATGCTTATTAGCAAATTGAGGGAGATGACATCAAATCAAATGGAAATTGGCTTGTAACATCCTTTAGACAAGGTTGTCATGTGAGCATTAGTTCTGTATCCAATGAGAAACCATCAAATTACGCCAGTAGAGATGTATTGGTTTTTTTCCTTCTATCTAACTGCTAAAAACTGTAGCCAAGGTATGGATTAGTTTTTTTTTAATGTCTCTCTTATACCCCCATTCAGTCTCAACTTTCAGTTTTTGTTATTTCCTGGTTTTCACCCTCCATCATTAAGAAATAATATGGAAGTATTGAGGGACGGTCATCCAACTAAACTGAGCAAAACCCATGCTGCAGTTAGAGATCATGCCAGTAGGACAGCAGGCACTTCAAATATAGTCTACATGAAAGAGTGGCTGGAAAAGACCCTGTCCTGGGGGACAACAAAGCATGACTGTATGCCAGAAGACTCAAAGCACACACATGAAAGAATGAGCGCATGAAGCAACAAATTCTGTTGTGTGATGAAACAAAAACTGAACTTTTCCACCCAAAAGTAAAATGTTATGTCCTGTTGCCAGGTTCAGCCAGTCAACAGAGCGGATGGAACAGTTATGTATCTCATGTGCATATATAGTATATAATAGTGTATAGTATATGATATGATAATTAGGATTTTTATTACCATTACTACTATGAAAGGATAGGGTTACAATTTTTCAAGTCTACCTTAAAACAGTACATTAGTCAGGTGCTCATATGATCATTGAAAAAGGAGTTTTGCTCACTGTAATCATTCCTCCTGTTGATTCTGGTCATTTACGAATCCCTTCCTAATGCGCTTCCAATGGAGTGAGCTAATATGAGGCTTCAGCAGTCTGAATTAGATGAATGAAGTGGGTGTCTTCCAAAGTTAGTCTTTTTAGTACAATACTCCCTCTTTGTGTTACGATCCCTCCACTGCAGCTCAGCAGGGAAACACTGTCTGTGGCAACACAAAGATGAAATGAAAACAGTGACAGGAAGTAAGACAAGACAACAGCGAAAGTTCCACATTCAAATAAAGTTTAAAATTTTCCAACTTTATTTATTTTTTAAATCGTGTTTTAAGGCAAAGTATGCCTTGCCTTCTTATGTCAGTAATTATGAAGATAACATTGTGTAGCAAGATAGTAATACTGGTGAAGATAATCACACTGTGGATTTGTCATAGCAGCACATGCCTTCTTACGTTATTAGTTTTAAAATGAAAGCAGTTTTGCAATGTTGCCGTATCACTAGTTTTGCTGTTCCTTTTTTTAACACACCGCTTTGAAACAATCATCAAATATAAATGACAAAATTCACAAGACCGTTGAGGGTGGAAACTGACGTTGCTGTCTTTTTGCTCTGCTGTTTGTCTGCCAATAAACGCAAAACATATACATATCATCATATTCAATCCATTGGATTCGACCTTCCACACAGGAATGAATGTTATTGTAATTAGCAGCTTTCTGGTGCTTTTAGGGAGTCCCATTTTTCCTCAGATCTTGATTGCTAAATGAAAGTGGGAATGTCACACTTGTGTTCATCAACAAGATGAATGGTTGGTCTGTGCAAGCTGAAAAGTTCAAGTCTAGAACTGATATTTTGTAGGCTAACTACTTCATATTTAGATGTTGTCATCAGTTATAAATACGAACCTGGTAATTCATATGAATTCAACTGAGTTTTGATCAATATGTACTCCCTGAGAAATTGACTTAATTTTTATTCATGGCTCATGTATGAGTGTAAAATCAGCCGTCACATGAAGACAGTAATACATATTTATTGATTTTCTTTGTAGGATGACAGAAAGACGGAGCCGGTAAAGGTAAGCTCCATTGTCTGTTCATCTGATCTTGTCTTAACTGCAACAGAAAAGTAACTGGAACAGTATTTACAAAGACGATAGAGAGTTTGTTGCTAAATCATACAGTATCGCTTCTTAATTTGTGTTCTTTTTTTTCTGCTACAGGAGGTACATGACACAAATTCAGGAGAGTCCAGGTGAGTCATCATGATGCAAACCGTGTGTCAGGCTCATTGTTTACTGTTTATTGCTGCAAGTGAACATTGATCACTGTAGTTTGATGTAAAAAGTCCTCTTGCAATATTGACAGCTCAGAAAATGCTGGAAATGGAAAGTAAGGAGAAAAATGGGGAGAAAGTGCAAATGATTGTGTATGAATCCCTGTAAATATGTAAAAACAAAACCACAACTAAATTGTTTTTTTTCTGCAAATGATTTCTGATTTATGGTCTCCACCCATTTATCAATATAAACACTGATAAATTCATAAATTTAAAAAAGCAATGAGCCATAACCATATAATTCATATCGCTATCTTGTTGTTGCCTTTCTCATTTGTTTTGTCCACTTTAATTGCTCTGGCTCAAAACATTTATACTTGATATTTAAATTTTTCCCAGCAGCTCCTGGACCACGTGGTTGATACCTGCTGTTGTTGCAATTGTCGTCGGTGTCATGTATCGCTACTACATGTTCGAACACAAGTCCTCTTGAGTTCTGGCATCCTGTTTTCATCCCATTCTTTTCATCTGGAGGCCTTGAAATGTTTGACCAAAACCTCCTCACACTGAACGCACGCAATTGGGAGTGTGTGCGTCCTCTGCAACAAGAGAAAGGAGGGGAGCAGTTTGATAAAGTACTTTTGTCCTTGTCCGTCTACATAGAGTGCACCAAATAGACAGTTGGGCAGAGACTTTATTAAATTGTCTGCCGTCAGTTTCTTTGTATTTCATTGTCATAATGCCTGTTGTCATTCATGTTAAATATTGTCTTTAACTTAAACTTCCATATGCATTTGACCCAGTTTGGTCTCTGTATGTTCATTACCCATTTGCCTGCTCAGAGAAAGATTTTCTACCGCCTGATATACATACACCATCATCACACAGATGGAAACATTGAAAGAGATGTTAGTATGCAGAATGGTGATGTAACGGTGACCGTTCTACTTTTTACACTGAATTATAACTTCCAATGCATTTTCTTAGTTTTAATAAAGTGAGAAATGTTACTGCTGCCTAACTCAGTAAGAATCATGAGTTTGTTCCATTCACTCCTTACAGCGTAAGCAATGCTTGATTGCATTTATGACTTGGTTGTAAATGCACTATCTTTCCAGTTATGTAATTGCAGTGTCAAATCTTTTTGTCAGTTCCTTTTTGAAAACAGTGGTGAATTATATCGTATCGGTGATTATTTAAGGTAGAATGTGTTCTGACTTGTCCATATTTTCTACAGTTCTGTTGTCAGGAATTTGTGTAAACGTTCAAAATGCCTGATCCATATATTAATATAAATTTATGTAGTATGTAATCATACAATAATATTTTATTACCCAGATATAATAGCTGACAGTGAATGACTGAGTGAATACCCTTGAAAGAAGAGTAGAAGTATTTGTTATTTGATTGTTCTGTTTTTAAATTTCATTGTTCCTCACTATGCCATTTGTTATTTAACTGATGCTCTTTGTTTCATTGTAATGCATCTTAATTCTGTGTTTTGGGTGAGTGGTACTGGCAACTGTCACTGGAGGGTTTGAATTGTCTTGAATGAAGTCAGCCAGTTGTAACTGGGGCCATAGGTGGGTGTCTTTCAGGCTACAGTTGGTCACAATGCATAATTAATAATCTATTTTAGTTACTTTTTGAATTGTCTAGGTTGCTGTTCAGATTTTGGCACTGTTAAATATGTTTTGGTTTAGGTGAGCTTTGCATAGCATTTCTAAAATCACTTCTTTTATTGAAAATTCTGAAATAGCCATTTTATTTCATATTACTATCAAAAAAGCATTCACCAACTACAAAGATATTAACAATTTGAAGTCCATTTAACACCTGTCAGTTCATAGAAGTTTAAAATTTTGAATATAACTTGCTGCTATTTTTTTCATGTGACTATGCTATTACTTGCAAAATTTGGTTAGTTGACTTTAAAGCTCAATATTTGTCATCTCTTTGCATTTCAACTGCCATTTCCTGTCATTAAAAGTCTCTTTGAATAAAATGAATCTTTCAAGAAGTGTAAGTGGCTACTCATTGATTCACTGTGTGAATAACATAGAAGATATATAAATATGTATATATATATATATATATATATATATATATATATATACAGTATATATGGTATGCTCTTTTTATTTATTAATCACAATACGTGATAAGATTATCATTCTTAATACATTTGGTTAGTTAACCTTTTCGGAAATGCACTCTGTTGTCAGACAAATACAATAAAATGGACAAACAAGCTAATGTTTTTACACTACATACGGTATGTAAAACAGTACGACAAATAACCCCTAAAATATTTGTTAGGGGAGGGATTTCTAACATCAGCTAATTAATCAATCCAGATTCTTGCCAATAATAAACTGTGCTCTAAGTACATTAGCTTTTGCAGTAGATGTAGTGAAAATGTGTTAAATATCTATAATTCTGAAAGAAAATAACCAATTTAGTTGGTGGAAACTGAATGTAGCATGCTTTCTGGTCTTTGAAACTAGTTTATTTTCTGAGAAATAGATTTGTTAAGTATGGCTTATTATAATGATAATAACTTTGTATAGCACCTTTCAAAACAAATTACATATTACTTTACTAATTAACAAAGTAAATAAAATTCAAAATATAAGATATAAAAGAAGATAAAATAATTGAAATAGTTAGAACAGATACCATCAGTTAAGAAAAAGCCATGTGATAAAAGAAAGTCTTAAGAGATTTAAAAGAGGACACTGAGTTTGTAGCGTGAAGTTATTACGATCACAAAGGGAGGACAAAATAATAACAATCTGACCTAGAAAGCAATGATGGGTATGTTGGCCAGAGAGGGCAGACATAAACTAACTTCAACTCTCGATAAACCTGTAATTGCTTGAAATCAACTGTGCAGCAGGCTCTTTCAAGCCACAAGTCAGACCTCTATTATTGTTGAGACCAGTCACAAGTTTAAAAATGACAGGGTGATGCCAGGAGCACAGAATGAGCCCAAACACAAGTACCGGATAGTTGGGGCAACAACTGCAGCTGTTAAGCAGCCTGAAGCTTTAATTCAACAAACACCTGTAGTGGCAGCAGCCCAGAAAACAACTCCACTCACACACTCATCACTTTGTCATTAGATAAGGCAGCTATAGTGAATGGAGCTGCCTCTCACAGTGTCACAGCCTTGTGTCCTGTGCGGGCACCACTGTTGCATCAGAACGTCATTCATCATGCATCTGACTGGTCCTGTTTAAATATTATCTCAGACCATTATGACAGAAATGACTAATTGTATTGGTAAACATCCCCCATTATGTAGTTCTCCCTTTTCTTTAAATATTTATAAACTCAGTCGTGGATAGTATGTCACGACAGTACTGCGCTAATTTGAAAGGAATACAGACATGAAAAATTTAACAGCTGGGTTTAATTTCACGCTGTGGTCCTGCTCTTGGCTATAGTAGCTGAGACGAGTGTTCATTCATACTCTGATGACCAAAGGCAATGTGCTCCTTTAAAAAATGGCATTAAAACCCTAACTGCCTAACATTGTAACACATTGTGGTGGTAGGCAACACATTTATAATAGCACGAAGAAAGTCAGCCCACTTTTCATGCTTTACAGGGAGGTGAGTGGCATAGAGCAAAATGAATGAATGATCCTCATACTTGCGCCATTGTGATTTAATGTAAAAATTGCATTATGGTAGATGATAATATGGTTATGCACTTATACTTTTATCTCTTATACTCTTTAAACTATTTGTTTGTCTTAGGTAACCATTTCATAGTGCGATACACACATAAAGTGAATAACACTTGAGTCCTGCATATGCCTGCTCCCATCAGTTACTTTTCCTGTGGAGAGGAGCAGGAAGCAGTGATTGAAATTAAAGCCTTTCCATCTGCAACCTCCACAAGAGCTCTCACGGCACAGAGTGCCCATGACCAGCACACCACAGAAAGCAGAAATAAATCAACACCCATTGATTCATCCTTTTTAATCAGGTGGGACATATCAAGAACTGGAAGCCCTCTTGTTACATAAATTGATTAATTATTTAAAAACAATAAAGCATTTTAGTTAATCTGGAAAAGACTCTGGTGCTACCTTTACTGCTTGTGTTGGGTTTCTTAAATGTGCATCAATACCATAATTTCAGCATCCAACAAACAACATGGAGAAACCTTGAATAATGGAAAAAATACTCACTCAATAGTATAAAATGACAGCAATTCATTTTATTTAGCACTACAACAGCCAGTCAGAAATTAATATAAATGTATTCATGTTTAAAAGGTCTCATGTCCTTTTCGTCCATGCCATACTTAGTGTAAACACAAGGTGGCACTACAACCTCAAGATGTTTAAATGTCAGTCGTTTCATTTGGCCTTTACCGGAAACAGTGGAAATATGTATATTAAATCTTACTTGTGCACCCACTCCAATAAATTTATCGCAGAATTCAGCAGTGTTTATCTCCAGGTTTCATGGGCATGGAACAGCAGTGCAAACACAATGCTGTCACACGTGGTGGGAAAGACATTATGCAATCATGAAAAAACAACCTGCAACACTGTTACTGTGATAGTGTGATACTGATAAAGGGATGGTTTGAAATAATATCTAGAGACAATATACTGACAAAACTGACATGGGGCTGCTTTTTGCAAACATCTGGACTGTTTTTGCACTCCTGTCTTTGTCCGAAACAGCTTAGCACTTGTTTAGAAGTACATTCTTTTATGTTAGAGGCTTTTTGACTGTAGTGTCTCCTAGTAAGCAATGTTTTAGAATTGTGTTAGACCCCAGTTGTAACCATTTTCTCTTTTTTTTTTTACCCAAAGAGCATGAAAGCCATTGGCCATTTTACATCCATGTCAGCCTCGATGTGGCAGCAATTACGACCAGACAGAATGATGAGCTCTTATGAGACAGCATATTGTGTCTGTGGGAGTACATGAGGCCCTCAGATAGACATCATTCCCCATGACTGAATCGCCTGTCATCCTCAAGGAGAGCTGAGGCTGCTAATGCACAACACTCCAGCGTTCCTGGGAGACCGAAAATCTCAAACGGCTGGAAAAACACTTATGGATGCTGCAGGAATAAACATGATCTCTGAGAAGTGGTTTGTGTCGGTCGAAAAGGTCACCTATGCATGGAACAGATATTCAGTATATTTGTGTTACGTGGGACAATGTTAAAATCAAATTCCTTGTTTGTTTATTTAGGGAGGCAGGGATACTATGGTAGCAGAGATACACCCACATACACAGAACCAGTGTCAAGTTTTCTGTCTGCAGTGGGAATCCCGAGAGGGTTTTGCAGCTTTGACAACTGTCTAAAAGGTTCACTAAAAACACTCACCTCTCATAATAAAAACATTCCCAACTTTACTTTTTTTTTCTGAAGGACTTGCACCCATGAAAAGATTAAATTCACTTGGGAAATAAAGTAGAATTTTCCTTCCTGCTGAGCCACGTTTCTGAGCCTGGGTCCTTGCATCACAGCACATCAATATGAGTTAATAAAACATCCTAAAAATATCAATTTTGGTACAAATAATGTGAAGCTATAAAAAGTATATACCTGAACAAATTATACTTTTTAATAATATTTTACATGGCCTATGTGATGACATCTGCCTCATATCAATATGTCATTACTAATTTGCAAACCATATAGTCATCACATAACTTCACATGTATTAAGGAAGTATGTCTGTTATTGTTTGTCTCTGTCCAACCTCATTCTTTGTTTTGTCAAACTACTTGTAGTTGCCTCACAAACAACTTGTTGGCCTCATATGTATATATATATATCTATATATATATATATATATAGACCTGTTGCTCGCCCTTCGTTAGGAAGAACACCAGGCACACAATCAATCGAATTTCTACCCATCCATTATTCAGAGGCCAAAGCATAATATTCTCATCCTCTGATTATTTTCAATCATGTTATTTAACTCCATACCCCTGGCTCAACCTGTTATCTAACATGGCGGTGGTAGGTAGTAATTAGCATAATCCAATTCAAATTATTCATCGCAAGATATAAGATGTATCAGATGTAAAACTGAAGAAACTGAACACTGAGAGCAAACATTACCAAAATCAATTGACATGTCAAATGTGCACTGACTAGCTTAATAATCACACCATATTAGACACACTTGGAAAATGGTACTCCAGCATCTGTAATGCTAATTAACAACTTTGACAATACATGCAACTTTCAAGACTATATCAAGATAATTTTGTGAAATTATGAACTGTACCAGCTGTAGACAGTAAGGGACTTTCAGTTGTTCCAATAGTTTGTTGCTCAACTAATCTCTGCATGCTGTTTTTAATGTACTGTTTTTAGTTATATACTTCCTACACTGTGATACAATAGTAGACTAGGGAATAAATTCAATTTAAATTCTTCTTTCTACCCCACAAACACACACACATGCTGTAGCCTACTATAAAACAGGGTGGCATGGGTACTGTATGTAAAACAAACTGAACTTCCATTTCTAAATTAGCGGCAATTACGAATTATATATATATACATATATACATATATATACATATATATATGT
>NTHP01000114.1:515265-552601 GCA_003416845.1 Oplegnathus fasciatus | reverse complement strand
CATATATATATACACACATATATATACATACACATATACATATACATACACATATATATACACACACACACACACACACACACACACACACACACACTTATTTTTATGTATTGAGGAAACATTGCAAGCATGAAATTTAGGTTTTTTGCTTTCCAATTCCATGTCCATCAATGAAAACACGATCATTTATTGGTAAGAAAAACAAATCAACAGCATCTACTAGTGTTGCAGAAGTGTTTACAGTTCTACGATACACCTGACCCCAGATTTTGGAGATATATCCACAGCATACTAAAGCAGCGATGTTCACTGGAAGCAAACCATGCTCTGTTTTATCTGACAAGGCAGAGCAGCTCATACAGCAACATGGTGTCTTAGGAGTGAACAACTTTATGAGACTTGGGTGCTATCAGTAAGTTACACTGCTCTTCACTGTTCCTTTGACAGGCCTGTTTTGTTCTTATGTGGAGTGCAGCAGAACACTTTTTTGCTAATGATACATTTGTAAATATCCAACTCAGATCAAGTGAAGACACAATTCAAAGGCACAATGCTTTATTTAATAGATCATCCATAAACCAATACATTATCAAACATTATTTGTTTATTATTTATAAAATTAGGAATTTAGAAACAACTAAATGTATACATACAAAAGGTCATTATTAAGTCACCATTTTTCTCACACGATTTAGTGACAGACCTTCTGATGTTCAATACATTATAATCATTTCTATAAGTTAGTGGGGAGGGTCACCATTTGCCAATGCACAAACATAAATGAAGGTGATACCAAGCAGCAACCCAAAGGCTAAAATAAGTTGCATAAAATATTTCTGAATTTCAGTTTCTTGTGAATATTTTTGGAAAACTATACTATTGATTAAATCGAACTCAACCTTCCCCATGACAGCCGACTCTATCCAGACCAAGATGACATGGGCATCCCGAGTTGAATCCATACTGAAGTAGGAGATACTGATCATTGGCTTAATATTTCAAAATAAACAACCACAGCCTCAGAAGTTACCCAAGTTATCTCTTGGCGGTGCAAATGTGGTGACCTTTCTACGGTGTAGCTGCTTAATTACTTTTCTCCTTGCATACACTGAAATGCCGTGACTTAAAGGTTAACTTCTCCCAGCTGTTATATGCCAAGCTCTTCGACGCACCATTTAAATGGAAGAAGAGGTAGCTGGCCTCGATCCTTCAAAGTGCTTGTAATCAGATAGTGATGTTTGTTTACAAATGTCTCATATCAATAGAGGTCTAAATATCGGTTTCTTGTGATGAACTAATTGACTAACCTCGAATGTTTGAAGTGAAACATTTTGACCTGAGCAAAGTCTAGGTACTCAACAGCTGACACTATTAAAAGACTGATTATATAGCTGTACGCAGAGTAATGGCAGGCGTTTCTGGGGCACAGACAAGGTTGATGGCTAACTATAAAAAAACTAAAAAGGTGGTTTAAGAGGCCATCTCTGACAGTAAATCAAATCTTGGTGCATGAGTAAAACAAAAAATCCAAATAAGTTATAAATTGAGCGTGTGTTCCAGTGAACTGAACAATACTGAACATTGATAAAAAATAAAAATAAGAAAAATATACAATATTCAATATAACTCAGATTATAATGATGTAGACTGTACTGTGGTTATTTCAAATACTCGCCATCATAGCCTGTCTTAGTGTCAACCCATTTGCACTGCAACCTATGTGACTCATTACTACATTTCTTACCCTTTATACCTTATGTAGGGATATGTCAATAACTTGGCTTCAGTTGACCAGCCCAGCCAGGCAAGACAGCACAGAGGCCACTGACCTTTGTGTCCTTTATCATGCCAGTGGTGCTCTTCAGGTGCAGATGTCCTAAGCCAAGGTCACCAGGGTGCAGGTGGAGGATACACTGGAAGAACGCTCATGGAGGCTGTTGTTATTATCCAGAATTCCTGACACAAACTGTGTCTTTGATGTGCTGCAGCACCCAAGGGTGTCGGCCAGTTTGGGGCAGAGGGCCAGAGACAGCCTCTGGAGGACGAGGTGGAATTTCCTGCGGAAGCTTCGGTTTATCCAGAAGTAGAAGATGCAGTTGAGGAAACCATTGGAGGTTGGCAGCCAAACCACCACAAACTCGATCCACTCTGGTACGCTGCTACCCGAGACTGCTGTGGGGCAGAAAACATGGAGACTGAAGTGGGGCGGGTGTCCACAGCACGACAACAACAGTTAACACAAGACAGGAGCTTCTGGATGAGAAAAGTGGTTGACCTTTTTTATGAAAAGGGTCACAAAAGAAACAGTCTAGCTATGGCTGGTTTATGATCATGCACATAAATGGATACATTTACTTTTAAAACCACAGATGAGCATGTCATACATCAACTGATAATAACATTAACCCCCCCTTGGAGATGTGAGACTTTCCCATAAGAGTGATGATATGAATATAGTCTAGATATAAAAGTACAAAATTAACTGATAGATTTGGCGGAGTGGACTTCACAGTGAGGCTCACTTGCGTTTGGACAGCAGCACACTTTGAAGTTTCAGTTAAGACTGTCAGCTTCATTTTGCAGGGATTTTCATCCATATCAGATGAATTACAGCCCTCTTTGGGAAAGGTCTTCACTTCTAAAAATATTCAGCTGTAACTCCACTTTCAGTCTTGATTACTCCAAGACAGCACATGGTTGGGGTAAATGAGAAAAAAAAGTCAAAAAAGGTCTGAGTCATAAAACTGGCCTTGAATCAGTATATTCATGCCCAGAATTACATAAATAACTTTGACAGCTATTTCTCTCAGCACATCGATGGAGAAATAGCCATTAAACGTACATTTTCTTAAAGACAATATGTTAGATATTCAAATACATTCTTTGAGTTATCTTGAGCATAAAGAAATACTGCGATATCAACAAAGCCCTGGTTGAACTTTGACCTACTTTGTCCCTTAGATTCAAAAACATGTAACAAAAACAGCTTAAAGCCAAAAATCACATACAAGGATGACCTATGTGCCTAAGCAGCCATTGCACACGCATTTTGCACTTCTTCAGTCATTGTAAGATCAACTGGGTCCACATCAGGAGAAAAGAAAGAACCTGGCTACACAAAAAGTGTGTTGCAAGAGCAGTTTTCATATATTTCACAACAGTTAATGCCATCTAGTCTAGATATACATCAACAGGATGCATTAGCTACAATATTCTCTAGTTTTCTTCATTATTCATTGTGATGTAGAGCAATAAGATACGACTTTCTCAGATGATTATGGGCTGGTTGATGCAGTAGAAGCAACACACATGCATCCACTTTATGTACGTATTTAGATTTTCAGTTGTAGGTTTGGATCATGATTTGCATATAGTGAAATTTGAACACCTTTGTCTTTGTGTTAAATGTGCAGACTGGAGCCAAACAAGATGTCATTATGAACTAACGCAGGTAAATCTGAAGTTTTACCATGATGCTATGAGCAGTGGTTGGTAGGAAAGCTTTAGACATCCATCATAGACATCCAAATAAGCCTTAGGTGTCCATCCATCTATCATTAATATATTCCACCAACATCCACACTGATAAATAGGCTACTGCATGTTAGAAGCTATTTTTCAATAGGGGTGTCAACAGATTTAGGAAATAAGTGAGGCCCATTAATTTTTTCTTTAAGGCTTTCCCCCTGAGCACATCACTTTAAAGGTTTATTCCCACCTTTGCTTACCATTGTAGATCATAGCCGCCATGCAGGGTGTCCAACAGGTGTAATAGGCTGCCATCACGGGAACAAGCACTCTGGATGCCACGTTGTGTCTGCTGCGACGCGCGCAGTCGTATTTGCGCAGTTTCAGTCTCTGTCTCTTGGCTGCCCACCACACTCTCAGGTTTGCGTATGTCATGACGATGGAGCAGGGGAAAAATATGAAACACGTCAAGCTTAGGGAGTACGCAACATTTGTGGAGTACGATGGGTTGCAGACCAGTGATGCAGTAGAAAAGTGAACCTCGATAATGCCGTCTGGAAATGATACTGGCGACAGTAGAAAGGGAGGGAAGCACCAGGCGAAAGCAATGAGGAGCAGTGTCCTCCTTCTTGTCATCAACGATGAGTATTGCAGTGGGTACAACACTGCAATGTACCTCTCCAGGCTTATCGTGGCCAGTGTGTACATGCAGGTGGAGTAGACGGTGGCATTGCAAAAGGCCACGACATGACAAAGAGCATCTGGCCCTGCAGTGTAGTCCTTTAGCAGACTCACCCAGAGATTCAAGGGCATGACCAGCAGTCCAAACGCAGAGTCTGCAGCAGTGAGAGAGAGGAGAAAGTACCGAGAGTTTCTTGACCAACCAGCCACGGAGGAAGTAATAACCAGGAGAACTGCAATATTTCCCAAAGTGATCATCACGCCCAAAACGATTATTATGCTTACTTTGACGGACCGGTGGGTCAGCTCCTGCAGTCTCTGAGGGTCCACGCCTGACAGGTTGGAGTCGTCAGAGGTGGAGAAGTTGAGTGTTGAATACATTTTTCCTCACAGTGGCATGAGTGCAACCAAAACATAAGGCACGTGGGGCAAAAATGGTTCGGAAGACAATTAAAGGAAGCAAAAGTATAAGCAAAGATGGGGGTTAGAAAGCAGCGCTGCAGCTGCTTGTAGCCTTTCACCTCAACAATCAGCGGCACACCTGCTGCAATTAGTGTTCCTCTCTCCCAACATCCACTGCAGCAGTATCACCATTTCTTTATCAAAATCATTTTTATTTAATGAAACCAGGTAAGCCTACAACTTAAAAAAATCCTCCAAAATATAAATTACTACTACTATTCTTTTTTTATATTTCATACAAAGTGAAGACTTGAAAAATCATCCCAAAGAAGCAGAACATGGATTGGAAATGGCAGATAAAACCTTTCATCAGTCCAAAATGGTGACATTTTTTATTCTACTCTTATTTTAGTTTATGTACCTCTTATTATTAATTTCTGTTACTTTTTATACGTATCTGTATTTATTTCTGTCCTTGTGCTGCTGCAACAGACTCACACATGCTGCAAATTTACATTTAATTATGATTTTATTTTTTTTTTTGATCTTTTTTGATATGCAACAAATATGAGATATTTCTGCAGCAGCTGTTGGGCAAAGTACCTGGTAACAGCGTAAAGGATCAAACAAGAGGTGCTCACAGTAGGCCTTCTCTCAAGGAGAGGCAGGAAGAATCAGTGTGATGTTTGATATAAAGGATAGGTTTGTGTTTTTTCAGGTACATCTTAATACAAAATCCACATTCTTTAAGTACATTAAGAGGTCTATGCAATCATTCCTCCTGCCTCTACTAGCTGTGAAGCGATCTCTTTCTAGTGTGACTACTCTCTAAGAGATGGGAGACAAAATTCACAGCTGTTGTTCAGTGCTAAAACTCATTTCTAAGTTAATCCAAAGCTAATATGAGACTTCAGCAGTCAGAGTTCAGCAAATCAATCAAGCAACTCCCTTGATGTACTTACGTGAGTAATGTATTGAGATAGACAAAATAGATCTGAACCTATCCTTTAAGGTAGTATTTAGGCACACTGTTGGATTCTGTTTCTGTGACATGCTCTTGATGCAGTCGCCTGCAGGTTTCAGGATTTTTAGATACAACAGGAATCCCCCAAATCTATAAAGTGGGGTTTTATCCATTAGCACGTTATACAGAAGGTGCTGGGCTTAACCACACTTTAGTAATAAAATGTAGAAGCTGACCTGTAATAACAATTAGCGAGACAGCTTCAGCCCCACAGGGCTTTCATCGCATCCAGTAGGGTTGTAATTAGAATTAATAAAGGTGCGATATGAGTGTAAAGTGTGTCCTCTACAGTACATACTATTAAGAACTAAATGTACCCAATATCTCTCATGAATAATTCATATGACATAAACATTGTAGTAGAAATAATGTGTAAAACAGAGCTACTTTCATGTTTTACAATTAGCATTACTATTTTTTAAGTGGTTCTGTCGCTGCAAATTATCAGGTGGAAGCAAATTAAAATGCCACTATTGACTGTTTTCACAACCACCCATTTCATCAAGCTCCAAGTTTGTAGTACCTGCCAAGCCCACCTTGGCAGGTTTCATCACAAACAATAACAATGAATCAGTCAACAATTCATCACTATTAAGGTCCCACAGAAGATGTACACTCAGTCACAGCCTAGGACGCCTGACACCTCACAACCAATCATGGTCCAATTTCCGCGATCACACACCATCAGTGTCAGTGCTTTCCTCCACCTCCTGTTCCAGTGACAAGCTTAAGTGTTTCTGTCTGCACCGCGGAGTGGTAGCTGCCAACTTTCCTCCTTCAAAAAAACTACATGACACGAGGGCAAAGAAAAGGGCAGGAAAGATTGTCACTGACCTTCTCCGCTCAGGTAACCATCTGTTTCAGACGTATTCTTCTGTGTGACAGGGAGTCCATTAAACAGCACATACCAACACACAGTCACCTACTGTCCTGTATCCCCCGGGACACTAATACCACCTATGATTTATTATATCCCTAGCAGACAATCAAACGATCTTACACGTGTTATCGTCTCCCATTTAAACTACATGAAGAAGAAGACGATTTTAACTCTTAATATTACAGTAAATTCATCCTATGTCCTTGAAAAATAGCCTTTATGGAACTTAATAGGACATTACTTTAAGTATACATCACCAGAATGAACAAACATGGTTTTACATTATGCAGAAAACATTTAGATCAAAGAAAAAATTACAATTTGTGTTGTAGAATTCAGTTAATTAAATAATATTTTTAACTCCATGATGACCTCTTTCTGCAGTAGTTCTACATTAGCTTCAAAGTCATCAGTCTTTCTCTCCCAAGAATCCACTGCTAATAATATGAATGTTTTAACAGTGTAGCAGCTGCTATTGTGTACCAAGGGAGGAAAATTTCCTATAAAAGGTACACAGCACACACACAGGATGTAAATATGACCGTAAATATACAGTACATGTATATACAGTATATAGCCCTAAGACACACAGCTTTTCTGCTCTGCTACCATGGCCGGATCCCCCAGAGGAGAACTGACAGCTATCTGCGTTTGATATATGTGTTTCTCGCTGTCCTAATGAGCGGATTTCTCTTGGTAATGTCTAACACGGGGCCTGGAGGAGGGGATGGACTCCAGCTCTTGGGTTAATATTCTCAGTCCCCCTGCCCCAGTTGCACTCCTTCATGTTCATTGCACAGTCAATTGCATGCTCCTTACCTTATTCTGTCTCATTCTGAGAGGACGTGGAAGCACCAGACTGTTACAGATATAGCACAAGATGCTACATATATTACTAAAGGGCAAGGAGTATATGGTAGCCTCTTTTTTTAGGATTGCTATACCAGGTCCTTTTCTTTCTTCCCTAAAATGTTCCAATTTTGCTCCATTTACTACATTTTCCGCTGCTTGTCCTCATGATACTACAGAATTGACTCACAACCAATAAAGTGGTTTGTCAGCTAATGTAAAACCAATGTAGCCCAACATTTTGGGGTATTTTTAAAGAGTAACCTAAGGCACTTTTTTTTTTTTTTAAAGAAAGAAGTGCAGTCTGAGCCATTCGCCTTCTCCTCTCAGTTCATTCATAAATCCAGCGGCTTTTTGAGCATTTCTGTGTGGCTCAAATCATGAGATGTTTTTGTGTGACAGAGACCGAGTGTTTGTGTGTGTGTTTCTATGTTGGGTCTACATGTGTGGGTGTGCACACACAAGGCAGTACTTGCCCAAAGGTGCATGTGTAAATGTAGTTGAGCCCATGCAAACACGAGTGAGATAGAGAGAGGATGAATTCGTACATGCTTGCAATTGAATATCCTGTGAGTGGGTGGACTCCTCCATCGGCCACCTACTGTACAGCACTTCCTGATGTGGAGGAAGGTAGCCATTGATTTGATCTGTCTGTGCATGTGTGCTTGTGAGTGTGTGTGTGTGGGCAGCAACACTATCTAATTCTTTCAGTGAGGGTTGATGCATGATGTTTAGGAGAGATAGTATAGCGGGGCGGTTTGATGGGCGATTGTGTGAAAACTTGATGTCTGTCTTGACAGTCTGTCTTAGTGATAACAGGGCTCTGCCAGCACAGACAAAACCAACCTGGCAGGTTGGAAGTTATTAAAGTGGTGTCTAAGATATATCCTCTTTGTGCCTACACACCAATGTGTACTCCCTGTGGACTCAAATAAGGAAGACCATCCCGTGCTGTGTGCAGAGATAAGTGCAGAAACTGAATGGAGGAAGTACTGCAAGTAGACTGCTTATACATATTCATGTATTGCATATCAACAGAAGAAACATAGATGAATCATATTCAGATTAGACTGAACAATTTCATATAAACAATATTATACAGCTCTGCTGCTGTATAATCCTCCCATTCTTGGACTACTTAACTTAACTACTTGCTTAAATCTAAAAAGTGACTCCAACACAATCTGTAATGGTTTTTGCTGAAAATGGGGACAGCATGTGTGGGGTTCCCTTTGTGTTTCATGACCACTTTAAAAGAACATATGCCAGAGGTGAGACAGAAGCAAAAAAAACCAAAAAAAACTGTTGGAGTTTTTTTTATTGATTAAATTCAGGCAATTAAAACAAGCCTATCTCAGGGATTTGCAGAGAAACATGCTGCCTTCCTAAATGTTGTGTGTGGACCGAAAGATGGCAATCTGGTGCTCCACATTCCTAAAAAAAAATCCTGGGTAATTTAAGCAGCACATATTGACCCTGTTACACAATGTTTGTATGCCATAGTGCCTCTGCTTCTCTCTCTTGCACAAAAATATCTACAGTGAGGCTAGAATTTCAGTCTTGCATAACAGCTATTCCTCTTTCATTTAAAAGGCCTGGGTATTGAATATCATTGAAGATCTTTTTACTTTTAGTGTTTTTCAGAGAATCACCATTGAATTCGGCTAATGTGCCTCTCTGTAGTCTATCTTGTGCAACAGGAATCTCATTCTCTGACACGTCTCCTTGAAAAAGGGCTGTCGGACATTGGAAAAGTGGCCGAGGGCAAATCCTGCTTTGGTGCTGCTGTGCATCGAGCATTATACTGGCTAAACTAAACTAAATGAGAGAATGAATAAAAGTGTGTGAATGTGAGTCTGTTAAATATCCCATCATTAAATGTTGTACAAAGAAAAATACTGTGTCTTTCATGCTCTGTATGTGTGTGTGTGTGTGTGTGGTAATGTGTTTTAATTCATAAAATGTTCTACAATGCAAAACTTTAAGCTGTTTAACTGCCAGAAAAGCTGGACCCATTGATTTGACCTGTGGTTGCATCTTACGCACAGCTACACAATCCTTCGGTAGCCTTGCTGGTCAGCAGCACAGCAGCTTTATTTTAAAGCCAATTGCTCTCCACTGACCTGGAATGAATGCAACCTGTCATGTACAGATTTCAAGGTATTTCAAGTAGATTTTTATACTACAACTTTTACTGGCATACACACAGTGCATCATTCTGTAACTTAAAGTTAGTGGAGTCTCATAGCCAATGTCTACAGTATAATAGTGGGTGGACATTGCAAAACATTTTAATCAGTTCAACATTTAATGATATTCAACTTAGGACCAAAATCTGAACTTTTCTCTGCAGCTTATCTGATCTGCCATTTGCCATTCCTTGGCTGAATAAACACTGCCATTTCATTATTTCAAGATTGTGCACAGGCTTCAGCCCTCGCAGCAAATGAGCAAGTCAAACTCAGTACTTTGTACAAACAAAAGAATTGTGTTCATGACCTGCAGCTCATTTAATTTGTTGTCTTTTCTGGTTGGATATGACATTTAAAGGTGATATCAGTAAAGTCTAAAATAAGATCCAGCGGCAGCTGAATGTCTAGCAGTAGAAATCTAGGAAATCTATAACATTGGCAAAGATGTCATTACTAAAAACACCACGTTTTGTTTTTCTTTCTCGCATTTTTGTGCGAAAAGTCAGTAAAATGTTATCTCTTACAATAATAGCTCTTATGAGGCATTCATTGGAATGAACTTTTGAACTTTGCCAAAGTGTGTTGTGAGCAACACTAAACACTGCAGTTAACAGAACAAGAGAGAGAAGCAAGCAGGAGAGAACAGTGGTTTAGATCAGAGAAGAATATGTACAAAGTGTTTTTAGTTCTCAGTATTTGTGAAATCTGCGGATGCACAGTGTTGTTTGGGTCAATGAAATGAAAACATTTGTACACTTGGCCCCCAGAAGTACATGACTTGAGATGACTACTCTCTTTGTGCTAGAAGAGGTCACCACTGCTCTATAGTCTCATATTGTCACTAAAACCCGACCCTGCCTGGTTCACTCCACTCCAGAGAAATTTGTGATAAAAATTACTGTTGCGTAACAGCAATAATGAGACCTAGTGTGTGAATTATTGGGAGAGCTGAAAAAGTTACCGAAAGCAAGGTCTACACATGTTGTGCTTGTATCGCGACATACCATACATTCTTAGCTATCTCTCCTTGGTAAACATTTGTTTTGTTCGACAGTGAAATGATACATTTCTTTTGTGACGGCGAGTAAGCCGAAACATACTCAATCACAAATGGAGGATATGAAAATATAAATGGGAAAAACAGGAGAAGTATTTACCTTCCTCAAATTGTTTAGATTCTGAATATTTCTTGCACTAGACATCATCCAGACCACTGACATCACATCAGGTCAAGAGGTCAGGCAGGAGAGGAGAAAAAAGCAGGTACGGACAACAGAAACAGTAACTTATAAAACAGATATGAGTTGAACATGCCTGTCTTTTAATTAATACCCTGTTGTATGACCAGTTCACAGCTCAATTCACAAAACAGATGACAATACTGTCTGGCTTAAGTCTCCTTTGTGATTTCCCTCTCTGCACAGCTGGTGACTTTCTCTTATTTATTGGATCCTGTTGGTTGTGCAGAGAAATATTTATGGTGTGACGTCATCCATGTGTGCGTCAAACCCTGCCGAGTAACATGCAGTGAATAACAATGAGCCACTGAGTGAAAATTGTAGCTGAAAGGGCTGCCTATTACAGTTGTGGCAATAATTTTCTCCTCTGCAGCTGTACTTACCTCAAAAAATGCAGAGTTTATTAACTGCATAAAAAGTTGTCCTTCAACAACCACAACATCAACAAGTTTTTTTTTTGGTTTAAATGTTTTTTATTGAAGGACAGATGTAAGGCATACAGTGTACAATTGAAGCAATATTTTTCCTTCCATTTATCTTTTCTTTAACTAACATCCCTCCTCACCTCCCACCCATCCCCTCCCGCCCCTACCTGGAAAGTCCATAAAGATACAAGTTCAACACACAATTACATTGATTCCATATAAGAAAATAAAGCCCAGTAGAGAATAAAATAAATAAATACATTAAAATAAAATGTATAAAGAAGGGGGACAAATGTCTTGTAGATAAATAACATTAAGTAACGAATACAAATATTGTATAGTTACATAATATTCCTCTCGTGTTCGAAGGCTGTTAAAATAATCTATCAAGCATTGCCATTTCTTATAGAAACGGTCTACAGAGACCTTGAGAGTGAATTTTATCTTTTCAAGTTTAAGAAAAAATAGCAGTTCTTTAAGCCAGATAGAGGATGATGGGGGATTATTATCTATTGTCAACATTCGGGTAGTGTCAGGACTCGGGAAAAGCAACAGACACCTCCAACAGACACCAGTTAGTCTGGGGCGCATGCATCCAAAATGTCAGTTTCTGTATATTAGCTGCCCAATAGTAATACAAAAAATGAGATAAGGCCAGCCCACCTAGAGACCGATTCCCCTGGAGCACTGCTGCCACATATAAAGGTTTTAATGGCTTAATTTATAGAACTAAAAAAGGATTTGGCATGAAGAGGGGAAGACATTGAAAGAAATAAAGAAATTTAGGCAAGGTGTTCATTTTCACACACTGTATTTTACCGACCAGTGATAGAGGTAAACTATTCCATCTTTGGAAGTCAAGCTTCATCTGGGACAGCACGGGGGTCAAATTTGCTTTAAGAAGTGAGTCCAGAGGGCGGGTTATATAAACTCTGAGGTATTTGAATCCGGATTTAGCCAGATTAAAGGGTATATTAGCTTGTTGGATCTGTAGGGCAGCAGCGTTGACAGGGAAGCATTTGCTTTTCTGAATGTTAAGTTTGTAGCCTGAAATGGAGCCAAAGTTTTCCAGAATAGAGAGGACCCCCGGGATGCTTACCGCAGGATCTGTCACATAAAGTAAAAGATCATCCATGTATAGGAACATCTTATATTCTGTTCCTTCATGTGTAATACCATGGAGAGCAGGGAAGATCTTAAGTGCAATTGACAGAGGCTCGATAGCCAGTGTGAAAAGAGGAGGAGACAGGGGACAACCCTGACGGGTTCCACGTGACAGCGGGAAATATCTAGACCATGTGTTATTGATGCAGATGTATGCTTCAGGGGAAGAGTGCAGAAGACGAATCCATGCGCAGATCCTATAACCAAAACCAAATTTTTGTTGTACTTAAAAATAAATATCTCCATTCGACTGTCGAATGCCTTCTCCGCATCTAAAGAGATGACACCTTCAGGCATTTTTAAGGTCTGTTTAGAATGAATAATATTCAAAACCGATCGGATGTTAGAAAAAGAGTGCCTCCCCTTAATGAAGTCTGTTTAATCTTCTGAGACGATATTGGGGAGAACAGTCTCCAAATGGTTTGCTAATACCTTTGCCAGTATTTTCACATCAACATTGAGCAAGGATACTGGACGATAGAAGCTGCAATTGGTGGGGTCTGTATCTTTTTTAAGTAATAAAGAGATTGAAACTTGTGTTAGAGTGGTCGGCAAGGAACTCCACTCCATGGACTCTTTGAAAACATTTAGAAGTAAGGGGGCCATATTTCCGCTGAATTTCTTGAAAAATTCATTAGGGTACCTGTCTGGGCTGGGTGCTTTACTGCTTTGCATAGCCTTAATGGCTTGAACTATTTCTTCCAGATCTATTGGTGCTTCGAGTGCATGTGCAGTTTCCGGGATAACTGATGGGGTGTCTAGATTGTGAAAGAATGTATCCATGTCTATGATGTCTGCCAGTTCTGATTGACACAGAGAAGAGTAGAAAGATCTGAAAGCTATTGAAATCAGAGGGGTTAGACAATAAATTATTAGATGAGTCTCGAATCTGGGGACTCATGCGAGATGTTGGTTTTTGTTTCAACTGATGGGCTAGTAACCTACTAGCTTTATCACCATATTCATATAACAACCCCCGTGTATGTAGTAGCAATTGTTCAGCCTTCCTTGTAGATAGCAAATTAAATTCAGCCTGCAGGTTCAGTTGTTTTTTGTATAATTCTGGAGTGGGATTTATAGAGTATACATTATCCAGATCGAGAATAGAGTTCGTTAGGTTAATCATTGCAGTTTTCTGTGTTTAGTTTTTATGTGCGGAAAATTAGATAATTTGTCGTTAGAGAAATGCTTTTAATGTTTCCCATAGTAAGGAGTGTGAGACCGAATCATTTTTGTTGATGTTAAGAAATGTGTCCATGGAGGCGGTTATGTGGTCGCAAAACGCTTTCTCTAATAAGAGCAGGGAGTTAAGTCTCAACTGGGGAAGGTCTCCCTTAGGAATGACAAAGGGGAGATAACAGTGTCAATGGAGCATGATTGGAAATAACAATCACTAGACAATCTGAGGAGACTACAGCCGGGAGAAGTCTATAAAAAAAATAATCTATGCGGGAAAAGGAGTGACGAACGCGGAGGGAAAAAAAGAAAACTCCTTAGCATTTGGATTGCTAACATCAACAAGTTTTTAACAAAATAGAGAACCATCCCCAAACATTTGTGTTTACAAAATTACTGTGTTGGATTTGGCATATAATTCTGATGTAGTTACTTCTGAATTCCAGCTTACAGGGAAAAAAAACACTAATGCCGTTACTCGTGACAATGGAAATCGCAATCAGTGTGCATTCAGCGTCTGATTTACAAAAACAGCAGCTCATTACACAGTCAGCTGCTGTGCTGCACCTGATACTGAACCTGCATGCCACTCTGTCTGTGAAGGAGAGCTCATAGGCCCAGTTCAGAGGTGGGATTTCTATGAAATTACTAAACTCAGTAAATGAATAAATAAATAACATAGTGATCTTGATTACAAAATATTTACTTTGGCTGTGGTTCAACTCCACCTGAGGAAACTATTACTCAAAATATTTCTCATAACATTTGTTATAATCTTTTGCATCTGTCGAATTAGTAATACATTAAGAGGCGATAAACATGAAACAAACAGGAGATGAAGTGATATAATAAGACAAATCAAAGATGCACAAAATATACACAAGGTACACACTGCACTGCAACCAGAGGAGAGAGAGAGACAGACAGACAGAGAGAGAGAGAGAAAGAGAAAGAAAGAGAGAGAGAGAGAGAGAGAAACAGAAAGAGAGAGAGAGAGCAGCAGGTGGAAGTGGAGATATGGATGTTAATTCTGACCTTAAAGGTGTAGATGATTCTGGAGAAAGCTTGTTGATATTTTAACTCAACAGGTAAACAAATACACCTCTTCCTTCAGTGCTGCTTCAAACTCACATGAGTAACGCACAGCATTAGTTCGTCCTGTGCACGAGCACAAGTTGTGACATATTATACCGAAGTGTTTAGTGGAAATGTGTCTAAAGCGCTGGTATTTGACAACCTGGGTTGGTGGCTCTAAGTCACTCTGTTTGTTTCCTGTTTACAGAGCCAGGGCTATGTATCAACACCAGACTTTTTTTCAGCACACACAGAACGGAAAGCTAGCGGGCCGTGAGGAGATATTCACTGAATTTGACAAAAACTGTTTTGGATTGGAATCATAGACTACATCTTTAATGTCTGAACAAAACAACAAAAAGTTCAGTTGCAGTCTGTAGGCATTTTTTATGTTTCATTGATGGTTAAATTCAAATTCAAGTTTGATGAACACGAACCTCAATTCTCTGTCCACCATGTGTATGTGTTACGGTAATTGGATATTGTGTTTATTAATGATAGCTTAATTTTTGGCTCTAATAATCAAGTTTTAGTTATACACAAACCTATATTTATTGTTAAAAACAGGCACAAAAGCCTTAGTAAATCTGGACTTCTGGACTAAATCCGTGGACTTTGGTTTACCACCCAAACCAAGTCCTCTGAGAAGACAAGTAAAAACTCCTTTAAAAAACAGAAAGAAAGAAAATAAAACCTTAGCACTTGAGAAAAAGAAATGGCAGGGTGTGCAATGAGAACTATAGGTGGAAGAGTCTACATGCTAACAGCTCTGTTAAGCTGTACTTTGAGCTGAATGCTAAGTCAGCATGCTAACATGTCTGAAATGAACATGGCAAAACATGTTGGTGTTTAGCAGGTATAATGTTTATTATGTTCACCATGTCAGTTTAGCATGTTAGCATGCTAACAATTGCTAATTAGGACTAAATGCAAAGAACAGCTGAGGCTGATGGGAATGTCATTAGTTTTTAAGTGTTTAGTCATCAACCAAATTATTGTACAAATTGAAACTTTGACCTCATGGTGGCGCTAGATGAAAGGTGAGAGGATCACTAAAGTCCTTAGGATTCATCCTGAGGGGATCAAGAATGTCTGTGCAAAGTTTCATGGCAATCAAATTAATAGTTGTTGAGACATTTTAGCCTGGACCAAAGTGGTGGACCGACCGAACGACTGACATTGCCGTCCGTAGAATCAGTAGAATCATTTTATAATCCAATTATAGTAAGTCCAATACCAATTTATGTATAAATACTAATGTAATAAAATCAATAAAATAAATTCAATGTTAAGTCCATTATGGACTGCAGTATACATATAAGTACTATGTACATTATGTTTACAATGTCTGATATTAATCTGTGGCATTACCCTGCCATAATGTATTCCCCTCAGAAAAGGCGCACACACACACACACACACACACACACACACACACACACACACACAGTTCACAGGAAGCTCTGCACATAAAGTGTGTTGAAGTGGCAGATACAGAATGGTTTATCTCAGGTTTTGAAGACCACATAAGAAGATCAAAAGCAGAATCAACGTAACTCACACACCGTCAACTTTTTATCTCCAGCCTCAGGACAGCTGTCACGCTTAATAACGAGCTCTTATTAAATCCGTCTTTTGGGTAAAATCACTTTATTTACCATGCTAACACAAAATCAGATTGCAGCTGCCACAGATATGAAATCTTGCCGGAGAAAACAAAAACACATTTAAAAGACTACTGAAGACTGCTCATCTGCCACCCGAGTCTTCAGCACCAGACTGTGATAAGAGCCATCTTCAGGCTTCATCTGCAGGCTCGGAATGGGAAATGTTATTTGCTTTATTACCTGGTAGTGTGGTCCCAGTCGCTGTAAAGACTCAATAACGGTGTTGTCAGACAATACAGCTTTTATTGCAAATAACATATCAAAGATTTTCCCAGGTGGTGCCATCAGAGATGATATATTGTCAGTAGCACTGGCATAATGGCAAAGATGTCACTGATTTCTGTACTTAGAGTATTTTGCAAATTTGATTTGCTTTAAATTAAAGGGTAAAGAGTTGTAGAGAGTATAGGCAGAATACATGCTGTTAATTTCTATGTAATGGCCCTAACTAGCGGATCAGCAAGGTGGTTGCAGGTCAAGGGAAAGGTCATGAGGGTCTCAGCACTGATCAGTGGCCCTGAATGCTGAAACACACATTTTGGTTCACAATACGCATCTTTATTCATCTGAGGAGGTGGATGGAAATTTAAGACAACTATCACTCATTTAGAGCAACTTGGAGGAAAATAAAGTACTGCTATTTTAGGGGAACCCAGCAGAACCTACTGTAAAGCTGTATGATTCATGCCAACACTGAAAACTAACTTGAAGTGCGTACTCCGAGCAGAGTGCACTCATATGGCAGGATGGACGATCCTAGGCCTGTTTCACAAAAGCGATTTGTGAGCACTGCTTCACGCAGATCGCAAATGGCAACTTCACATTTCACAACTGTTGCTCTCAATGTGCAGATAAGTTTGCAAAGGCATGTAAGAGGATTTGCAAGCATGGCGTTTGGTTTGATTAGTGCAACGTGTCAAAATAAGCAAGAGAGAAACTAGCTCATGTCGCAAATCACAGCTTATATGTTTAAAATATGGTGAATTGGGCCCCTGTTGGCTTGTGAGATTCTGCGAGAAAGTCAGTGATTGGGCCTCCACTTTAATAGAAACATTTTTTAACCTGATTTCCAGCATTTTTTAAAATTCAAATAAGCATGCAAAACATCCGCTATGTTTGAAAACTTAACAGTAAAGCGATAAGTAAGTGTTAAGTAACAAGACTATGAGTCTACAGGCATGGTGCTTTGAGCTAAATAGTGATGCCAACATGCTCACAATGGCAATGCTAACATGCTGATGTGAAGCAGGTATAATATGTATTATGTTCACCATTTGAATTTGGCGAGTTAGCAAGCATCTTTTAATTAGCACTAAAAACAAAGTACAGCTGAGGTTGATGGGATGGAGTGTTTAGTCATAAACCAAAGTACTGGACAAGATATTTGGATCTGATGATGGCGCTAGATGAAATGTAACCAAAGAGATCACAGATCAGCCTGAGGGCACATGAATGTCTACCAAATTTCATGGAAATACATCCATGGTTGTTGAAACATTTCACTCTAAACTACAAATGTGAACCTCATGGGGGCACTAGGCCAATGTCAGTAGGATTCATCCTCTGCATGAATGTCTATACACAATTTTGTGTCAATCCATCTAGCAGATTGATTGTTGAGATACTTCACAGGATAAGTGAAAAAGTTGACCTGCTGGTGGCGCTAGAGGAAAAGTCAGGAGATCACCAGGAGATCATGTACAAACTTTCATGGCAGTCCATCCAATAGTTGTTAAGACATTTCACTAAGAGCCAAAAATGTTAACATGCTGGTGGCACTAGAAGAAAAGTCAGGAATCACCAAAGTCAGCAAGATTCCTCCTCTGGGGAACACGAATGTCTATACAAATATAACAATCCATCTGACAGTTGTGGAGGTATTTCAGTCTGGAACTACAAACCGACTGACAGAAAGGCTTTGCCATCCCCAGAGCCACTAGTGTGGCTAATAAAAAGACACTGAACGGCACAATTTCCTGCCCGTGGGTTGTATATATAGTTAGCATCCCTGGTGAAGTTTCACATCTGTGTTTGTACACTCTAAAAAAACAAAAGACAAAACATAACTTAGTCACCTCATTGGTTCCTTACTGCAGCCTTTCAGGACACATTCGAAATATTCAAAGATCTGATGTTGAGCTCCATTCATTTTCCTATCCACATCAGACATCCTACCGACTGTCATTGTTGAATGATAGAGCACTACACTCATGGAGAGCGTGCATCCCTCCCCTATTCTTCTTCCCTTCCCCCTTAATCTACATCCCCTCCTGTTTGGGATTCACTGCTGTTTATCTAAGTAGGAGCAGGTGCTTGCAGAAGAATCCCCCGGGATTTCATCTTCATATGAAGCTTGTTTGCCATTCACATATTGGTGCCCTGTTCACTATCAGTGTGTAGCTGCTGTCTTAGTGTGTAGTGGAGAAATAGGGAAAGATGGATTTCTGGTATCCAAACATTACAAAAAGCATATATCACTGAAAACAGAATGAAAGGACGACCGACACTGGCCCATTATCATGTGGTTGACAGTTATATTCATATTATGGAGTTGTCAGCCCATTATTGAGAGGTAGCTTGTCAGTATGATACAGTTTTTCCCAAATCTACCTTGTTGCTTGATAAATGAGACCGGGTTTATTCCCATTTTTGTTTATTTGCCATTCTTCATATCTCCACCATTCTGTCATAACCACTATCTTTTACTTTCAGGTTGCAAAAAACCACAGGTACCGGACGTGTATGTCCGACCTGTCGAGAGAACAGACTGTCCTGTGTTTGTTGGGACCCTGGTGAGTTATAAAACATGGGAGGTCTCTTTATTCCATCCAGAAGAGCCATTGGTAAAGAAATGATTGCACTGTGTGTAGAGATTGCATAAATTCATATAATGAGTTTTTGCAAATCTCAGAGGTTGCATAGGTTGTTGTACAAAGTATACCATCTTCCTAATGGAACATTTCTTTCCCCCGGCTGTGTGAAATTTTCTTGAGTACACGCCTCTATCCTTAAGAAAGAAAACATGACAAAATTGTAGTGCAGCCCCAAGAGAACCTTTTAGAATAAGCATCTCTTTATTCTGGTGAATTTAAGAAGAAATATGGGAATGTTTGGGCCTCAAACCCATTTAGAATAATCACACACAAGTACGTGTGGATGTACACTTCTTAAATTATTTATCCTTTTAATTTTGTCGAAGACATCCAGGCAAACATTCACCCAGGGACTGTCAGACACTTGGGGAGCTGATTCATTTTAGATGTTTTTTTTCATGTTGTACCATAATATCACCTTTGCACACATAGCACACAACACACAACAAACATTTCTGTAGGTCATTTTTATCCTTTGAAGGCACATCTAAGACCTATGTGACTTATGTATTATAGAGTAAAAAAGTAGTATAGAGTTATGTCAGGCAGTCAAGGTTTCTGAAACAAAAGAGAATAGAGAATAGAGGAAATAAATAAATGGCTGTTAAAGCATTTCACATACAAAGAGAAATATACAAAGAGTCTGAGAAAAGTCAAAGACTGGGGTGGATCATGAACAAGCTGACAAGCGCAAAAACATGTTTTGAAGTCAGGGGTCCAGCAGACAGACTACTTATACTGGAATCTTGACAGGGAGCTCCTGTTCACCAGTTCAGACAGATAACATTACACCTGAACTACCTGAGCTGTAGACCTTAGTTCACTGTTGTTTTATCATGTATCAATTAGATCAATCAAATCAGAAACTATCCATTATTGATCCTTTGAGCTTAGTGTTAATGCTTAAACTGAAGCAGCCATGATACCCTGCTTTTGTTCCAAATTAAATGGGTGAAGGGTGAGAAAGACAGAAAAAAACCTGTATGTTACGTAAAACATCTTTTGTGGTATGCTCCCACATCAGTTGCTTTTTTTTTNTTTTTTTACGCCTGAGAGATGTGAAGCTGATGGTCATTTTATCTCAGTATGCTTTAGGTGAACCATGACTGCAAGATTGTAATGTAATTTGATCCTAAAAGTATCAAAACGTGCTTAGAGTGCTAATAGGAAAAAAATGTTAATAGAATCACAATTTATAAGAATTATAAGTACTTAAGTGATTAACTTAATAAGTGATTCAGGCTGAGATAAATACTGCTCAATAAAAACAACAGTAATTCTAAATTATTTGTTAAAGGACATAAAGCACGGGAATCAATGACTCTGTCAGGATTAAGATGAAGATCGTAGATAAATATTAAGGCAGTGTTCCTTTCTTTTCTCTGTCCTAAAAACAATGTTTGAGACAAAGAAAACTGGAGAGGATGGCCTTATTAAGCCCCCAGGTTTCACATAGACTAACCTCCCTAATAAGATCATTTATCAGCATTACTTTTGTTGGGAATAATATCTATGAGGCAGATCTTTAGATGCTCACTAAGGAGACGCAGGCTTGATTAACAGCAGTATGTTTAGGTGTAAATACAGTGAAACTAATTTGATTACTGTACTTCTAAACAAAAGTATCACTTGATAGTGAGACACAGTGTCTTTACAATATAAGTAAACTTTAGTTCCCGTGTGCAGAACCTGTACACATATTATTATCAAATCCAAAGCTTTTTTATTAAAATTTGTAGTACAGATAAATGAGAGGAAAAAACATACTGAAGCAGCTTTTCTTAGAATTTAGAGAATTCATCTCGCTTTTATCTAGGCTGCTATTCATACACTTCCTGGTCAGTCTCACTCAGTCACAAACATCAACTCAAAAAAAAGAAAAAATGTAATCAAAATGCACCCATGTACTGCAACTCGACAAAGTATACCTTTTCCCCTTTCATTCTGATGTGTGTCTACTGTCTGCCACACTTGATGATGATTTGTCTGATTTGTCTCTTTACAATGTACTGGTAATGTATAGGCTGATTTTCCAGCAATGAGTCCATTAATGAATCATTAACGCAGCAATACTGTGCCACGGCAGCCATGGTGATAATGAATATGGATGTTGGCAGCATCACTTCTGTCAAATGGAGGCTTCAGTATGGGCACGCTGGCATGGAGCGAGAAATGTGTTTTTTGGCTGCTGCTGCATCCCATGTGTCACAGACTTGACAACTCTCTTTCATCCCCTCCAGTTACTGTCATTTCCACTTGTGGTAGCCAAAAAGAATATGAGATCAAACAAAGAGAATATGTATGTTAGTTTACATTCATGTGCTGATTAGTTTGAGAGAAGAGAAAAGAGCTACTATACAAAATATAAGTAGAGTTTGATAATTACCTAAACCCACAACGATAAAAACA
This sequence comes from Oplegnathus fasciatus, assembly GCA_003416845.1. NCBI lineage: Eukaryota > Metazoa > Chordata > Actinopteri > Centrarchiformes > Oplegnathidae > Oplegnathus > Oplegnathus fasciatus. Next base: position 531,079 of record NTHP01000114.1, on the reverse strand, counting down.
ATTCTTTCCTATTTCTTCAGTGCAGTGATGCAGAATAGAGACTACAGAACAGCTATCGTACTATAACCACACCACATTTCATCCATAATGGTCTTTGTCAGACTGAGATAACAACAGGTGAAAGCAAACAGGCCATAACTACCTTCACCTGTTGTTAGTCTTTATGGGTTGGGACTGTGTTAAGCCTGACACAGACTGTTATCAATTTGTTGGACGCTGGCTACAATGTCTAATGTGCCAAAAACAGAAGGAATACAGCTTAATCATTTTGATCATTTTGAGTTGTTAAACACAGGAATAAGTGATGTAATGGCTGCAATCCATTACTTGTGCCAGTCCCAGAGTCCTGGTAATGAGCCTGTTAGCCCACTGATGTGGCTTGCTGGTACTACACTAAACGTGTGCGGCTAATAACATAAAAATTGGTCGTCTTTTGCTGTGACGAGTCAAAATATCTATAACGCAGAAGGGCTGTTGTTTTATCAACGTAAGCTTTACTTCACCATGAAGCTGTACTATAACTCAAATTTTTTAACACCTTTATTTAATCAAGAAAGAGAGCCGTGCTTTTTCAGGAGCACTCTGCTGACACTCAAACAGTTACACACATGCACACCTGGAAGCTGCCCAGTACAACCACAGTGAGATCTTTTTGGTAATAAGCGAAGAGCAAGATTTATCCTGCCAGTCACAAGCCCACAACTCTACTAAACTTTAGACATCCACTATAGATTTTATGTAGCTGTATTTACATGGCAGTCCTTCTTCCCCTTATTGAAGTTTTTGTAACATATTCTTTTTCTATATTTTTGGACACAATATATTTATAGATATTTGTCTGGGGTTGTGGCTCAGTGGTTGTCTCCCAGCAGTCCTGGACCTGAATCCAGATGACCATTGATTCTGTGTTGACTGTGCTTCTTTCTGTCGTGTTTATTCAGGTTTCCAATGTGAACATGTTTGTCTGTGTGTTAGTCCTTCATACTAATTTGCAGCCCATGCATGGATAGAGTCCCTGACCCTAAATATGAATAAGCAGGAATGAAAAATAAATGAGGAAAAAAGCCATCAATAGTAATTAACTGTTAATCCTGAAAACTGTCTTTTGTTTCTTTAAGTGACACTGTTGGTGACAGGTGGTCAGTGCAGTGTGTTTGCACACTTCAAATCCCAGCACGCTGGAATGAAACTCTGCCTTGTGAAAGTATTGACTGCATTTGGGCAGTATGGTGTCTCAGTAGAGAGCAATGTCTCCTCACAGCAAGAAGATCCTGGGTTCAAACCCCGCTGGAGCCAACCAAACCTCTCTGTGTGGAGTTTGCACACGATCCCTGTGTTTGCATGGGTTATTTGCCAAAACAAATGCATGGTAGGTACAGGTAGTACTGGTAAAATGATTCAATGTTTAATAACCACTAAACCTTATGGCTGTACCATCCACAGTACTATCACATAATAACAACATACACTGAACGCCTCCGGTTGAAATTACAAGACAGGATGCCTTACCTGAACCCCAGTGAGCTTGACTCGCTTTCTACAGTTGCTCCACTCATTCCTGGCAGTGTCACTGGCCCTCACCGCCTTGTAGAGTCCCGCCCTCTTCTTGGGTTGCCAACCATGCACTGACCTCAACATTGGTTTCAATTCATTTAGGTTAACAAGTTGAAGAGAGAAACTAAATCAAAATACTCTGGGATTAAACATTCTCTCTCATGTTTCTTAGGATATTTAGAAGCTGCATTATTTGATTATTGGTTTCTGGTGGTTTTCTGGGTTATTCAGCCATATTGAGGTTGACTTACAAAACTTCTTCCAAACCACCATCACCACCCAGCTTTCCACTGGGTTTTACAGTCATAACACTTTGTCCTTATTGGCAGAAGAAGTCATTACAGTATAGTGCGCTTTTGTCACATTTGTCTGTAAAAACACATTTTTTGATTTTTGCTCTGACATCATGTTTCATTTCTAAAGCCTGAGTGAAAATCAGAGAATGGTGTGGTAATACAGTATTAAGACATTCAGTATGGAGCACTGCAGTGTAGGTTGAGCAGTAGGATCATTTTTCTCTATTACAATCTTTATTTTGATTTTAATGTTTATTGTTTATTCTATTGAAAATGCATATTGTAAGAGTTCAGAATCAATGACAGAAAGATTTGAAATATTCTTGAATCCAAATGCAAATTAGTATTTTTTTTTTATTATTATTTTGTTTACACATATGCAAAAGATACAGATTAATATATATGTAAACAACAGAAAATGTGGTGGAGAGGTGCAAAAAACCCTCAGAGGGGCTTGATCAGGGCACTCTCCAGTGCATACCTTAATCCATTTGAAAAGGAGAAAAAATATTAAATGGATGACAAAGAGAGAGAGAAAAAGAAAAAAAAAGTAGAAAACAAAAAAAGAAAACAAACGATAAAATTGCACACACTAGCAGACATCCATATATACAAGCACACGAGATAATTTAAAAAAATAAAATGAGTTATTAGTGGATGGTTTCCAAAGATAATTCACAAGGATAACATTGCAGAGATAAAAAGAAACTTTTAACAGCTTTCTTTAATTGTGCAGGTGCTGAGTTTAAAATATGAGATGGCAGAGCATTCCATATCACTGAACCTCTGTAAATGAAACCAAATTGTAAATGAGATGTTCGACAAATAGGAGGCCTGAGTTTATAGTTAGGAACAAGTTTAGTGGGATGAGTACTCACCCAGACTGAGTTACAGTAACATATATATGGATAAACCATAGAATAGTATAGGAGAGTGGCAACCTCATAGGTTGGACTTTTCCTAAAATACCAACAATCAACTCATCAAGTTGTACAGTCAGAAATCATGTATAGAGTGCACTTTATCAATAATAGTACTATTAATTTTTATATTAAAAGACTGGTCATCATTCCCTGTCTGAATAACAAAAAGAAAATAACGTGTTTTCTTAATATTGAGAAATAATTTGTCACAGTTAAACCAATCACTTATCTTAAAGAGTTCTTCATTTAATACTTTAGCTATTTCATCAGGGTCTTTATGTGAATAAAAAAACATTGTGTCATCAGCAAATAATACCTTAGACAGTTTGTTAGAAACATTACATAAGTCATTAATATAAATTAAAAATAATAATGGCCCAAGGATCGATCCTTGAGGCACACCACAAGTGATATAACAAATAAGAATTAATATAATTGTACGAGACAAACAGTTTTCTGTCTTTAAGATAACTCGAAAACCAGAGCAACGCAGATTTTTTTACTCCAAGATGGGAAAGTTTATGAAGAAGAATGGGATGACATACTGTATCGAAAGCTTTAGATAAGTCTAAGAGATTCCAGTAGTGCTTTCCTTTCTATCTTGAGTTTTATAGATTTCATTAACAAGACAAGAGACGGCCATAGAAGTAGAGTGGTTCTTTCAAAACCCATATTGATGTTTATATAAAATATTATGCCTATCCAGATGATGCAACAATCTTTGATAAACAAGTTTTTCCAACACTTTTGCTTGTAGGTAGTATTGAAATTGGTCAGTAATGACTGAAAATAGCTGGGTCATCATCTTTGTATACCGGAATGATTTCTGCCATGTCAATTCAGCAGGGACAACACCTTTTTGTGGGGAAAGAATATGAGTTAAAGGCATTAGTATTAGATCCTGAACTGATTTAAATAGACTACCGGGGATGCTGTCAAAACCAGGAGATTAATCTTTTAGATTGTGTAGGACCTTCTGGATCTCAGCTTCCTTAACCAGAGAAAATTAAAAATCTTGTAGTACAGGAAAATTCATAAACTTTAAAGGATCATTTTTACTAGGTGGAATCTTAGAAGCCAAGTTGTCTCCTATTTCAGAAAAGAAATGATGGAACTGATGGGCAATTTCTTGAGGCTCACTTATGAAGCCAAAAACTGTCTTAAATTCAAATGGAAGTTTTGTGGATTTTTTGTTTTTATTAATAATAAGGTTAATGGTTTGCCAAAGATAAGCCATATTAATTTTATATTTGGACAATTTGGTTTTAAAGTAGTGTTCCTTAGATCTTTTGATAACATGATTTAATTTGTTTCTGTAATTTTTAAATTGAGCAAAATTAAATGGAGCAGGACTCTGTAGGTATTTTTTGTAAAGTCTACTGCATGTTTAGTTTTTACAGAAGTCAATATAGCAGAATTTATCCAGGGATTCACTGATCTACAGTGAGATTTGGAGGAAACTAGTGTAAGAGGAAAAGATTCCTTGTAACATCGTGAGGTAATAGCTTAAAGGTATAACAAGTAGGATTTTCCTAAAAAGCAATGTATCCCTCTCAATCATCACTTGTGACCCACTAGAAGCAGAGACCCTGCCCTCTACCTGTATTTTTTTATTTTGCTGTGCTCGGGACATTTCTGGGCTTAAACCTTTGAGCAGGGTAGCCTCCAGCCAATAACAGGGTGTGAGGTGCGGGACTCTGTAAAAATGTAGCGACCAGTTGCCAGGTTGTGGGACCACCAGAAGCGTGTGCACTTTGAACTGGGGAGGAGGGGCCAACTTTAAATGTTGTGTTTACAAACAGCAACCAACAAATCCTACTCGCTATACCTTTAACTTTGGTTTTAAAACTGTCAGTTAAATGAAAGGTTTTAGCTATGCAGACTATGGTAAGCTTTCTCAAACAGTGTCCTCCCTTTCGCCTTGTGTTCTCTCCCAGTCACATTTCATTCTTCAATTTAATTCACACAAATTAGGCAGGAGAAACTCTAGACTGAAGATCCGGTCAACAGTGGATAGTACTGAGCCTTCACTAATTTAAATTGAACTCAGAAATGAGTTTGTGGCACAACTGGACAAATAATCTTATTTGAAGTTGGAAACTACAGCACCTTCAGAGAGTCTTCAACAGCCTTAACTTTTCTGCATCTTGTGGCATTGAAGCCTGAATCTTAAAGTGACTATTAGATTGATATAGAGTCCAGCTCTGTCAAGCTGTACTGAGGTCAGACTCTCTCCAGGCTCAATATCTTATCATGCGGTTTTTTTGCAGAGCTGCGGCAGACTCATGTAGGACAGAAGGTAATCTGACTGCCCAGAGATGCCACTTCCAATTAGACTACGTAAGCAGAAATAAATACTAAACTAATTAATCTCTTTGGTCAAGTATTTCTCAGATTTGTCACTGCATTGCTTTTCTTTGTATTTGCGTCTCTCTCCGACTCTTAACAGAAACGCAACAAGAATGCAAACATGGTTGGTATTTGCTTTTAGAAAGACGTATATGATTTAGCTCTGTCTCCAGCCTTTATCATCTTTTCCATGACTGAAAGATGGGTAAGCTTACTTTTAAGAAAATGTGTGTATTCTTGCTGGGTTAAAAGGATTAATGTAACTCTTCTTGCTTGCAGATGTGAGAGATGACTTGTTTGTAGATATATGAAGGCTAAGATGCTGCTTCTAGCTAAACAGCCCCTTGAGATGCAATTTTAATCAATTACTGTGCAACAATTTCACCACCAACAAATCAAATTATATACTCCCACTTATCCCAGTACTCATTGCAAATATTTTGCTCCAAAAACAAAGTTTCGGCATCTTAATGATTGTCTGGCTGACAGAAATAGAAATATTATAAAGAAAAAATATTCAGTTTGATCAGGAAAGTTGTCTTTAGTGGAGAGAGTGTTAGAAAGGTCAGGAGCAATAACTAAAGCTGCGTTTTCCATCATATTTGTAATTTGCAACTTCAACTCAAAAGAAGCACTAATAGATAGAAGTCAAAGCGCACTGATGTCAGGTAAACTTATTGCGTTCATTTTTTCTAGGCATAGAATAAGACCATGTCAGCTTTCTAAATTACTGATCACTGGAGCATATCATGATATAAAATGCTGAGATTAATTCGAATGAAACAATGGCCAACCTACAAAAATAGAAAGAACCATAATGAACGACTTTGAGAGTGAATGTGGAAGCAGACTTGAATGGGAATGAGACAGGAATGTGAGAGATGGAGCTGTCTGCCACTGACCAATGACTGCATGATGATGCAGTAACCCTAATTATCAGACAACTCATTTAGCCTGACAGAATGATTCACAGCCTCTGGAAATATATGTGCTCTGTCCATGGTGAAACTCAATAACACACGCACACACACACATACACACACACACACACACACACACACACCAAGGACTAAGTCAGAAACTGCTACTGATTGATATGTATGCTCCTGTATATAAAAAGTAGAGAACTAGCTAGGTAGAGTACTTTCTTTGTCTTTCGTTCACTAATTTCTTTCCATCCGTGGGGATCCATAACTTTGATTTTCTTTTTTATTTGTTTTTTTAACTGTGCAACTAATTAAAACTTTGCAATTGGTCTATAATTTGTTCAAATTGCAACAAACCATCTTTATGTAGAGAAAAGAAAATGCACCAGGATGTTACATCCTCTCTGTATATGTCTTGCTGAATTCAGATCCGTTCATGAAGGAGGCTGTACCTTTTGTTGGTTTTCATTAAAACACAAACATTGGAATTAATGTTGTAAGTGTGAAAGAGATCATCAATTCATACCAGTGTTTTTCAGCCCATGGCAACTCCATTATGCTAATTTCAAAAACACGGTTGGAGCACTGGCAGTGATAAATAGCAAATGCCTAATGCCGTATTTTCCCTTATTTCTCTATCAAAGGGTTTAGGACTTCACAAGACTAAACTTCTGCTCTGTTATTATTATACATTTATGTGTGGACAGATGATCAAAGGCAGTCATCAGCGCTTTCTGCTGCCTAAATTTAACTACGTTCTAATACACCATTACTATTAAAATACCCAGGGCAGATTTTGTGTTGTAGCTGCATTACCAAATAGTCTTTGCCAAGTCTATTTTTATTTATTTTGTTCCTCTAAAAACATTTATTTTTCAGTGGAACATGCCCAGACTTAAAGAACAACAAGTTTCTCATGGCTTGGTTAAGTTGTAACAGATCACCTCAGGTGAGGCAAATATTGTGGTAGATCGTAGATGAACTTTGTCTCATGTATCACTCTTTGATTAACATGAAAAAAAGTTTCATTTCATGCTAAAATGCAAACATCTACAAAGATAGATTTTAAAGGATATGTCCTAAGGTGCTTCTATGTAAAGATTATAAAAAATAATAATAATAAACTCTGACAATAAACCGGTTTAAACTGATCGTTTTTTCATGACAAACAGTATACTTCCATTTCTCTCTCTCTCTCTCCTCTCAGTCCAAATATATTCCACGTCTCAGTGTCCTGACACAAGATGGGAAATTGGCATAATCTTGACGCCATCCCTTCAGACAAAATCTGTGGCAGTGATAAAGTGTCAGTCAAACATTTTAAAATGTCAGGCACATCGATATGAGGCAAGGCGTAGGTGGAAGTCTGTTGGTGCCAGAGGGAGTATAATAGAGAGAACTTCAGGGATGGATTTTTCAACTGCTGGAGACACATCACACTGCCTTTTAACACTCAGCCTTGGCCTGAATGTCTGAAGAACAAAAAAGCAAAGGAACGAAGCGGTATGTGTAGATAAAGAGGTTGGTGTTATTACCATTCCTCACTTTGTCTCCTGTGATTGCTTCAACTGCACAATATGTTATTTCATATAAACGCCATATGAACTACAAATATACAGTATTTCCATACAAAATGAAAGAGTTTCACTCACATTTTTTTGCGTTTGTCAAATTATTCATATTACATCAATTCTGGTGGTGGGGCTTTCGTTCACATTTGGACTACCATAGGTGTTTTTCTGCAGGATTCAAATCTCCTCCTTCATTTGTTGATGGAGGGCTCCCCTCTCTGCCCTCAACTCAACAGCTCCAAGTCATGTGACAAACATTTGATTTCATCTCACTCTGAAATGTTCTTTTTCCCTCCTTGAGCCTTGTTTCATACTTCTGTTTGCTTTCTGTTTGCCTCATTCTTCTCTTTTTCTTTGTGGAGCTCTGCTGCAAACCTTTGGTTGCTCTCTTTGTATACAGTCTCCTCCAGTTTTTTGTTTTTTTTAAAGCTCTTTCCTGTTTTTTCTTGGTTGTGTTTTTGTCATCTGGGAGCTCTGTGGCAACCTTCAGGCTGCTCAAAGTTTAGTTGTTGCAAGGCTCTGTCAGCTTTGTGATTTTTTCCTTGATATTCCCCACCTCCTCATTTGTAAATACACTTAGATTTCAAACTTCTCTTGTGTTTCCACTTTTTCTCATTATCAACCCAGTCTCTCAGGCCTGCCTTCTCCTGGAGCATATATTCCATGCCTGACAGACAATGTTTAAGTGCCTCCACCTCCCTCCAGGGATTTGGCCGCCTGTGTCTCTCCTGCCTTGTCCAGATCTCTTTCTGGTGCTCATTTTTCAAATCATCCATCTCTCTGTGGAGAAACTGTATTTCTGTCTCCTGTCCCTCCAGCTTGGTGACAAACTCTATTGCCGTCTTTTCCTCACAGACGCCGTGGTTCTCAGTACTTTGGAGTTCTAGCCTTTTCACTCCTCTTTATTTTTTTTGCCATTTTTTCCACCGTACAGTCCTTGAGCTTCCTGGCCAACTTGAAGGCACCCAAGGACCTCTGGCTATCAGCCTTGTCCGTCATGTCCTCCATGTTTGGCTGGGTGATTCAGTCTCTAATAATTCTTTCTGAGGTGGCTGTCTGCAGTGGTGTCTCTCTGATGAAAACTCTGTCTGCTTTCAGAGAGTATACGCAACATGGAAGAAAATTTGTTCCAAAGCTGTTTTTATCCCCCAGTATTGAGATTCAATTTATGTTCACCTTTTCTCAAGTTTTCCTGTATAGTTTGTTTCACCCTCCTTCACCTGTACACCTATACCCAGAACCAAGAGCGTTAGCTTTGCCGTTTCTTGATAACGTGTGGGATGCTGTAGCTACATCTGGTTGTAGGAAGCGACAAAGCTCCGTCAACTAGATGCGCATGTAGGCTAAGTGAGGAAGACACCATCCTTATACATATATAACAGTTCCTGTGTTTCGCCATTACGGTTCGTTTATTTAGTGGGCTACCGTGTGCATCTGCAACAGTAAGTTGTCACAGATTCGACATTCGATATGCCTGGGTTACTAGATGTATTTCGATATCAAACTTTCACTTTGTCCTTACTTCTTAGAGACTGCATCAATGTTAGTGTGTGTGTGTTATAGTACGCAGAAAATCATGGCAGACATTGACAGTTCAGTAAGTCAGAAGAAGATACAAAAGCTTACTGGCATGGGTAGAAAGTCCAAACAGAATTAACTGAGTAAAGCAAGGACACAAAGCAACATTGCAGCAATGACAAGTTAGCAGGGAATGAGTGGAAATGAGCAGGTTGTATACTCCAGGACTGATGAGGGAAAGTGGAAACAGGTGAGCAGGTGGATGTGGGAGTCGCGTGACTTGGACAGGCGGACAGGTAGAGGATGGTAATGAAGGGTCATGGAGGGGAAATGTGGCTGGAAGGAGGGACAGAGGGGCAGAATGCAACACCCATTCCTTTTTAGCAAGCCTTTGTAATTCTGATGAAAAAACCTACAAGCACAGTTAAATAACAGTGTAATCGTTTATGGAATATCAAGTCTAATACCAACACTGGTGCAGAAAGATTGAAATACATGGTTAAACTAGTGTAAACACATCTTACTGTATTGCTGCTGAGTGCAGATAAGTGAGATTAAATTCATATCCATCCCATCATCAAACTTTGCGCCAAGCAAGTGTATTTCCTAAAATGTCAGAATGTTCCTTTAAGATTTACAGTGTCCAATCTATCATCCAATCATATTCTAGGGATGTTATGGTAAGTAAATAGTCTTTATTTTTCTTACAGTAAGATCCTCTGGTGGCTCTATATTCGTTTTACTACATTAGATGCAAAAAAAAAGAAATATTACTCATTACTGTATGAATAATGTGTCAACAATGGAAGTGTTTCTTTCCAATCACATATCCATGAGTTCAAACATTTTTCACTTGCAAGGCTCTTTGATGGCAGGATGGTAAACCTCACTGCAAGTCACTGAAGATCAAAGGTATTCATTTCAAGGTGCGGCTTCTTCACTTACAGAAATGACATTTCGGAGGATTTAGCCATCTCTATTTTGAAAAGTTTGACTTTGTAGATGATTGAGAGGAAGGATAGAGTGTAACACACGATTGAAAGAAGTTGACATGATGGTGAAAAAACATTCCCCCGGTAAACCACCGGATGTGCATATGGTTGTCAAACAAAAAAAAATCCATATGTGGTCTCTCAAAGTGTGTGGCTATTGTAATTTCAAACAAACAAACACAGAGCTCATCCTGATGCTCGTAAGTGCCTCATAATAAGCAATGCACATCCGGCAATATCAACTACAGGCCACGTATTGGTCTCAAGAAAACTTTCCACTGTGGAGTTTTATTATTCACAGCAAGTTCACAGCAGTGTTTACGCTGGTGATCTTTCTGACCGAGGGTCCGCCTCGTCCCAGCTGGCTTCTGCTTTGTCACTGTGACTCCTCCTTGACCTCAAACAACCTGCTTGTCAAATAAAAAAATAAATAAATACAACACAGCATAGTTGAATAACATACTCTGCTGCATATTAGCCGGTGAAGAAGAAGATATTACGTTTTATCCTTAAGAAGCACTGTCTGTCTGATTGTTGTTATCTCTCTCTAAAATCTCAAAATCAAAGATATTGAGTCACGATTTCCAATATAATTATTTCAGATAAATCATCTTTCTTTAGACCATGTAGCATAAAACACTGACTACATTTGAATACAGCCTATGTGGACCTGGATCACTGGTGCAGAAAGGGTGAACATCAATCACAGATTTAACTAAACATTACAGTATCTATACTTTATATTACTGCTGACCATTTTCTAAGCATGCTACATACCACCATCTGCCAAGATTTAGACTAACATTGATCTCCCACTTTCCACAGAGCCATTATCTATTTCAGCACATTACGACACTAAACCAATTTGCAAAGACATGAAAATGGCTTGAGATATGTACAGTAATCCATCACTGTGAACAATTTGTCGGTTTTAGTCTTTAGTTATATTACCAGTGAGTAGTAATGCAGTTGTGAGCTCTGAAAGCTGTGCCTTCAAGTGTGTTGTCCACATGCTGTGCAAAACAGCACTGTTCAAGTTAACAGTACATTACCTTAAAGAGATCCCATCCTTTTGATGCATTAGCATAACCATAGAAATCATGTTGTATTTGGTTTGAGTATTTCATTTGTTATTGCCTAAATGAAATAGAAGATCAAGAGATACATAATATATATATGTGACACTGTGATGTAGTGTGGAACATTATTTTTCACTTGTAAACCTTTACAGTAAGTAGAAAACCAGGGATCAAGAGGTTAAGAATCAACACACAACATTGTGTTATGAAACAAAACACAAATGTTCAAGACATATTTTGATAATATAACATTGTCCTTCTGCCAAGCAGTATTGGTCTCACAACATAAAAGATTTTTAGCAGTCAAAGGTGTGCGTTGATTAGATATTTTTACATAATGTTTTTAAACATGGCTCAGCCAATCAGAGATGAGGACTGGAACCACAGTATCAGTTATATAATCATTTTAATAAACTAGTATATTGTTTTCAGGTGAATTGGCTGCATGATATCATTGAACTGATCATTGAACCTGGCTTCAGCTCAGAAGATGAAACAATAAAAAGGGCGATCTTTCAAAGCAACCAGCAACGTCTCACGTAATGAGCCGTTTTATGCCAAGTGTATGCTGCATACACTGCCTGGCAGCGTCTTGTCTTTGTTTTTGGTTTTTTCAGGGGGTGAACTGTGGAGGTCATTGACTATCAGACCCCTGAGGACACCTGCTCTACGTGAGTTCAGGTGGATGACAAAGCCTGGAGCAACCACAGCGTTCCAGCTCTAAGCCACCTGTTAACACACTTTTTACCATTTAAACACCAAGCTGTTTGACCAGGAGGCTTAAGACATCTGGTGCACTTTACTGACTGAGGCTGAGTATTGGATATTTCCTCAGTGTAGCTGTTACACAGACACTGTTCAAATGCGGTGTAGTTTTTTTCAGTCACGGTCCATTTTCATCCCAGCCTTTGGGTTGGACTTCAGCTGTTTACTCAGATTCAGTGTGCTTGTGTCCTGGCAAACAGCTCAATACAAACAACAAGAACAAATATGTGTAGTTGTATCAGATAGTCTGTTTGGACAGCGCAGTATAACTGTGGCTTTACACCCTCACTCTTGCAAAGAACTGCCTGTCTGTCCACTAAAAATGACACCTAATCTGCCAAGCGGTCAATGAAGCTGGGGAATAGTGATAGCACAGATGGACAGGAAAAGGCATATTGAGCTAGCTCCACATCTGATCTTCATCACACAGTGGACCTGTGGAGAATCAATGGCATTGATCACAGCGTTATTGTACAGAATAGAAAGTATAGGAAAAATCAAGAACTGGAGCTGCTCGACTGCCAAAAAACACAATTTATTTAGCTCTTTAAAAGTTGCAGCCCCACATTCCTGTTAATCAAATGCTCTATAAACTAAGTGGAGCACTTGCTCGTAATTCTGTTGGTCTGTGTTACAATCAGAAGAAAGTAGTCATGGTTCCTTTTAGTTTGTAGTTTAAAATTTTGCTGAGCGGTACGTTTATCCCACGCTCTTTTACAATTTCACTTTTATTCCCACCTTTAAGCATTTTGCGGCTGATGTACAATTACCTTAAAAATCACATCTCTTTGATGGTGTGCATATTTTGTCATCAAAACCCTTTCTTTGGGATGATGTTTCACTACATCCGCACAAAGTACCTGATTCCATGGAAGGGAAATGAGAGCTCCGAAAATTAAAATTAAATAACAGCAGGGATGTGGGGGAAGTCAGAGGCTTGTAAGGATAGTTGTCATTCAGCCATGCAGTCGGTCAGGGGAGTAAGTACCAAAGCACAGAGGCTTAATCCAGGAAGTGTAGAACTGCAGAAATCTCACACCTACTCCATCAGCAATTCAGTGCTCTGACAGATCTACTGTTTCTTCTTCATCTCCAAGCTTACTGAGATAAGGAATCCCTCACAGCTCCTGCTCATAGACTGTCCAGAGTAAGCAGAAATTTGATCAATAAATTGTCCACTGGTAGTCACTGAAGGCATGAGAGAGCCAGTCAAAGTGTTTTGGGCAGATGATAAAGAGGTGGACCAAGCACAGCACACAAGGGAAAGCGTAGTGTGACGTACTTGGATCACATCTGGATCCAATCTGAAGAAGCTGCAGGAAGTTACTGGGGAACTGGACATCTGGGCTTCTCTTTCTTGCTGCCATCTTGCTGGACCAGTGAGAAGAAGAAGCATCAGCCATTTCAGCAAATGACCCAAAATGATATATGTTTACATTCAAGTTACAAAGCGTTCTAGGTACCATATTAATTAAGACTCTCGTCTGTCTGGAGCAAAGGAGGAAGTAGCGTGACATTATTATAGCGCTACAGAGGGAGGAGATCGAGGATGTAAAATGTGGGACTTTGCCACAAAAGACCACTGTTCATTTCCTGTTTCCTACAAAGTTGGTTTCTTTGGGGTTTTTTTGCCTAAACCTAACCCTGACCATCATGTTGTCAGATCATAAAACTGATTTATTTGTAACAGCTTTGGATAGCACTGACACTGTTGTCCATTATGGCGTCAAATCAGAAAATACAAACAATGTATTTTGTCTTTTAATTTGGAGAACTTGTAAAAAAAATATGAAGTACCTACCATGTTCACAATTGAAGCACTTGAAACTCTCCCAGCTAAATCATCAGCACAAAAGATCAGAAAATATCAGATTCTTTGATTCTTTGAACTATGACTCCCAAGAAATATCCTGTCACTGAGCTTAAATTCTGTCACATGCACAGCTAACGGAGGTAGAAAGCTGAAGATTACAACGTTGAGAAAACTAAAAATGCAATCTGCAGCTTGGCTTTCACTTTTAAATTCAGCAGCCCCTCCAAATTGTGCTTTTCACCATCTCAGTTTAGCATGTTAGCATGCTAACATTTACTAATTAGCACTAAACAGTACAGCTGGCGCTAATGGGTTGTCAATAGTTTTGCAAGTATTTGGTCATAACCCAAAGTACTGGACAAAGTCAAACTTTGACCTGATGGTGGCATCAAGAAAAGTCAGGGGATCACCAGCATCATTAGGATTCATCCTCTGTGCACCATGAATGTTTCTACCAAATTTCATGGCAATCCAAGTTGTTGGGGTCTGGACCAAAGTGTTGGACCGACCAACATGGCCTTCCCTAGAGCCATGCCACTAGCAAGCCTGAAAAGTTGAGTTTAAAAAGTTGAGTTTATTCATGTGCACTGGCACATTTGGAGCAGCCCAAGTGGAGAAAGTCAGCTGAATATACAATGTGCTGATGATTGGTGAGTAGTAATCTCTTGGGGATACTCATGAAAACACACTCTAAAGAGCAGGACCAATATCAATCTCTGCCAGGTGTTCAAAAACAGATTTGGAGGGATTTAACTAACCTGCCAAAAGCACTGCTCTGCCAACTCTGATTGTTTTTCTCTCAACTCTTCTTAAAACTAACTATGTGTTTGTGTGAATTTGTGTGTGTGTGTAGAATAGAGTAGGCCTTGGCCATTAATATTGTGTATTATCACGTCTCAGTGTTTGTGCAGTCAAAGCAGTGGCAATAACGGCACATTAACATTTATAGCATACACACCACTGTGGGTAAAGAGAAATTGAGTCTTGTTTGTTGACACAAAGCATATTCTGTTCTCCTTCTGGCCTCCAGATTAATCTATAATTAAAATGGGACTCGGACCCCTTCACTCCCATCAGGACATTTTGTGCTTGTAAAGCAGCGAGACAGTAACTGCATGACTGTGGCAATGAGTGCTAATGTGGGATTGTACAAGGGACAATGGCATTAAATCACAACAGACAGTCAGTCCCAGATGAAGCTATGACTTTTTCTGCACATACACATTTAATGGACTAACAGAACCATTATCAAGCTCCTAATGGACTATAAACTCTGCTGTGCATCACCCATCTCTCCCCAGATAGTTTATGGCTGTTAGTATTATAAATCTGTATTAGTGTTCATGCTGAAAAAAAGGGTTAAATTTAAAGAAGTGGCCCAGCTTAATTAAAGACATGCTGTAGGGATTCATTAAACAAACATCTTCATACAGGAAATCTCATCTCTCTCATCTAATTTTACAGTCCAGTTTACCTTATCACAGTGAGATTAATAGAGACATAAAAATAAAAGTAAAACACAGGTACATCTAACTTCCTTTTTTTCCTCATACAATACAGCACATCTTTTACAGGTTTCTGTATCATAAAGTTGCACAAGTAAATGATGAGAGAAAATCTATTTAGCCATTTCCTGCACTCAGCTGGTCTCCTTCAAAAAATCGAAAGGACACGAGCCGCACAGCACGCACTGCATGCTGGAAAATATTGCCTCTATAGTTTCAGTCAATGACACCACATGATACCGTTTGCAGACGTACACGTCAGATCCTTCTACAACTGAAACACAACCCCATTCGCACATATGAACAGGATGTGGTTGTGGGTCTGAGCAAGGGCAGCTTTTTCTTGTGTTGAGTCTGCCTCCAGTCATGAACTCCCTCGAAACACAGTATACGTATAATAAAAAGCATAACTATGATGTTATCAACATTATATCTTATGTAACCTTATATCTACATTGCTTCTGCTTAGGCTAAACTACCATGGCTGGCTCCACTTGCTTGATAGGCAGTCTCATCTGAATGC
>NTHP01000114.1:450645-515248 GCA_003416845.1 Oplegnathus fasciatus | reverse complement strand
GTAAAACATTAATGTTGGTGTCAATGATATTGTCAAGGACTATATTTTTCCATATGGCCGATGGCCAGCTCTGGGCCTGATTGGAAAATCTCAAAACCTTAGCGTCTTTATCTATGTATCATCTTTAGCTGCTACATACTCCTCTAGCTAGTAGGTAACTTTGTATGTCTGCTGTTTGGTGCTGGACAGGCAATGTACAGTGGGTTTTTAGTGCTTTTACTCTGAAAAAAGCTGCCTGCTGTGGCCGAATAATAACTTCATGACAGCGGTGAGAGTGAACCAAAACAGTAAAGTTGCAGGCCGTAAACCCAAAACAATGAGCTGTAAGATGCTAACAAGCTCTGTAGAGCTGAGGGGAACAGCAGAGTCAGGTGATAATTGTCTGTGGGTGTGTCACTAAGCACGACCTCTTTAGTAGTCACGTGATCCATTGTTTTATATTATATTATATTTTTTATATTTTGATCATACTGGATTCAATTGAATTTAAGTTCATTCTTGACCTTGAAAACAGCAGTTGACAAAATAATCTCATGTGACAGATTCTGCGATATCATCCAAAGCTCCAGAACAGCTACTAAATGGACCCGAGGTGACCTGGTGGTTTTATCAACTGCTGTTTCCAAGATCAAGATTTAGCTTTGATGCGTAAATTTTAAGCCAACACAAACAAAAACTCCATGACAACTGGCCAATGAACTGCCAATGATATTCATGTAATGTGAGCAAAAGCTCCAACTTCTTACTATGAGTGATGGGATCCTACATGAACATTGAACATTAATATTTAATGCTATAGAGCAATGTCAATACAAAGCAAATTTGAAACCAGTCACTACCACTGGATATTTATGACTACATAAGGAACAATCAAAGTTAAGGTTTTGCTAGATAAATCTCAGGTATTTTTTATTAAGAGTTTATCAGTCAAAACACATCTAATCTTCTTCATCGGGACTGTGTGGTGTGGTTTGATCAAATTTGATTGACAGCGCTGGCAACATAACCCCACAACTGTCATTTTCATTCAAATGTTGCTCAAGTGTTAGCCAAAGTAATGCAAGTATAGAGCCTCTTTTTTCCAAGGGACCTATTTAAATGCTTTTGAGGATAACTGTAAGAAAACAAGTGCTGATGCATTACTGCTTCCAAACCTTTTTTTCAAATGTCATTCTATAATGTTTTGTCGCAGCAATAACTGTTAGCATCTCCTGTGATAGAGTGAGGAACTGTGATTAATAGAGACACAATCATGTGGTCTGTTCCACAGAAAAATAGTGACAGATGTATTTATCGACTTTGTCAGTTCTGATAGATGGCACCTCTGTCCTGAATTTGCAGTTAGCGACAGATACCGTCAGTGGCCATTAACACAAAATGTCTTGTTTTGAAGTTCCCCTCACACATTGCTCAGGGACACTAGGGGAAAAATGTTAGCAATGCATTACTCACACAATGGATGTGCTTGGTGAGGACAGACTGCTCTGTCTTGTGGACAGCACAAAATAAATATTAGTAGCCGTCTGGTTGGGAGCATTTGTCTCACAAACGTTTGTTAGTTTTGGAAAGTGCAGCAGTGACATCACCTGTCCACCGTTCATCAGACGACAGACAGAGACAAACAAAGGGATCTAACCATGAAATACATCCATGTAAATCCATATAAATGTAAACCCATTAAACAGTCACTCTTTCTGTCTGCAGCCTCCAGTCTTCTTCCTCTCAGGTTTAAAAGGCTGATACCATGACATGATTACCTACTTTGTTGTGGGCCACCAGTAACACACTCTGTACTGAATCTTTTACACAGTCTGACTACAGAGAACATAGCATATGGCATTTTGTCTAATATAGTAACTGCAACTATAAATAATAATCCCTGTACGACCTGCTCAGTATTAGTCTGGGAACATGAATGGATATTAACTATTACATTACATGTGCATTATGAAATATATGGTATTACCACTGTGAGAGTAGTAGTACAAAAAGATGTAATATATGTAGCACTATTTTATTTTATAGTATATTATAGTATTTACGATATAATACTACTATGCTACTACTATAATGTTATGATTATATATTTATATAATTATATTATATGCTATATTTCTTCCCTTTCTATTATATATATTTTATGCATTGTATTACCATATAATATACATGTACGTATGGTATATGTGGCCACTTTATTAGGTACACCTGTACAATCTAATGCAATCCAATACAACTGTTCTATGTGTATTATTATGCATGCTCATATTCATTACTCATACCTGTACCTATATACTTATATTGTTTATTGTACACACATGGCTGCCGAAGTTGCATTACAGGATTTCTTTCACATAAATACTTGCACAAGTCACTTATATAGTCAAAGGTATTGTAATGTATATATCATATATTGCTTTTTAAAATGTCATCTCTCTAATTTCTTATTTTATTTTTAATTATTTAATTTAAATAGTTATTTATCGGTTTCCGTACCTCTTAGCCTATCTGTGTGTGCTGCTGTAACATGTAAAATTTCCCCCGGTGATCAATAAAATCTTATCTATTTCATTATACTTTGTTTACCTACTATTATGGCATTGCTCTACTTTTTATTAAGCAGAATGTCCTGTGCATCTGTTTTAAAAGTTTAAAAAGTAATGAAATAAAAGTAATGAAATCTCTTTAGTACAAAAAGTGACGATAGGACAAAAGGTTGATTATACCTGCACAAAAGCTGCCAGTAAAAGAGAATCCAGTCATAATTTCAATCAAAAAAGGTCAGCAGAACAATGAAGAACCTCTGCCCGTACTCATAATAATGTTCAATTACATTTTCACTGTTATGACCAAGATCAAGCCCCGTCTTTAATAGGCTTTTCTTCTTTACGTGCTTGGATGGAGACTGGACAGAGATCATTTTTTTCCACATTATTACATTACAATTATCTGTGTTTTTAGCTCCTCAGTTTGAACAAGATCTATAAATAGTAATCTAATTTTCACTGGAGCCGGATCAGTGATCAAAGTAGGAAATTACCATTTGCTTTCAAGCCTGTGATCATCTAACCGGTCGAATTTGTGAATGAACAATTCAGGTCAGAGTTCAGGTCACATAACAGACTTCTGGCTCCTTTAACTGTGCAAATGTTTTTTTATATCATTCTTTCTCCTGTCTTTCCTGTCACATTGTATTGTATTTACACAGTAAAACAGGACCAAACTCCAGATAAATATAATAACCTCCAAAAAGTATATTTGACCTCCACCTATACAGTGCCACAATTTGCCCAGTTTCAACAATGCCCAATTACAAGTCAAAACATCAGCAACAACATCGGCATAAGACTTCAAAGGTGCCAATCACAGTGACCCAAATTCAGGTAAATTCAGGTTCGTGTCATTTAAGTAATCTCTAAACATGTCAGAATGTTTGACAGACTCAAATGTCTCCTCCAGTGGGAAACCTGGGGTCACTTCTCCTCCGGGCCTGAACGAGGAAAGTGACTTTTCCCTTTTCCTGTGATTTTATCTTCTGTTTTTGTCTCTGTCTCTGACTTTTTTGAGCTACATAAGTAACCCCAACTATGGGTGTCCTTTCATGACTAGTTGGTTTTCTTGTCATGTACTTGACTTGATAGTTATCGGTTTTAAATAAAAGACTGACACGTGCAGTAATGAAGAAGACCTGTTTTTAAGTTGAAACGCACTGATTTCTACCAAGGTTAATAATGAAGGATATTTAACTATTCATGGCTTTGGATTACTATCCCTATCATCACTCATCTGTAGCTTTCCTGAAGGGCATCTAACCTCTGTACTGTGACATTTCTTTACCACAAGCCAATACAGCACTCCTTCTTGGTCCTTTTTTAACCAGTAAATAACCTTGCAAAAACTTGATATAGATAGATTGATGAATAATTCAAATTCCTCTACTTTATTTAGCTTACTTTATAAATGTCTTTACATTACCTTATAGTAATTATAGTCAATGTACAAAAATACTAAATCTGAATAGGACTGTTTGCTTCAAAGTTGTGAAGGGGAACTTTCTGATCTTCATTATTTTCAGCTTTCAGGCATTAATATAAATTGAGATATCAGTATCTGTTTCCTTGTAGTTTGAGCCTTGCTTTTATTGGTTTGGCAGTGGAGCCATGCAGGCTGAGCACTGGACAAAATTAAGTCCATTTATCTCCTACAGAGGCAGTGAGCCACTGGAGGCTGTAAATTGGTGCCTCACTTTGTTGGCTTATTCAAAAACAGAGAGAATGGTTTGCAACACATTTGGGGTTTTTTTTATCTGTTAATATCTCTCGCTGGTATAAATTAGGCAATCAAAAAAAAAAACACCAACCCTCTCTTCTTTCCGAGCCTTTGTTAAAACATGAAAGATACAGTAGGCATTCCAGGCTCAATCCTTTTTGAAGGCATCAATTCACTGAGAGTGTTGAGGTGTCTTTTAAAGTGTGGCTTAAGGTATTGATTAGGTTGATTGACTGACTGATGGAGAAAGAGACCCATGACTAGGTTGTAATCACAACATCTTAAGTCATCTCTAATACTCCTACAGCAGGTCACATTCACTGTCTATGACAATGTACCAACAACACCGGCTAAAATCATTCATTCCACACATGCCTGTTTTCCGCCTCATCAAACTTCCTTGCAGCGATGTTGTCGTGTTCCAAGATTTGAGCGATTAATTTGGTGAGTACAATGTTATAGTAGGCACTAGAAATGATGGCTGAAACATTGAAAATAAGACCTACAATGTGGTAAATTGGAATTATCCTTTAATAATACTCACTGGTGACTGAAAACAATGCATCCTGCTTGCATCACATTAGCACATACTTGATTTAACATTTGACAAAATTCAATTTATCACATTATTAAAAACTCATTTTATACTATGATTTCTTTAACTTATGTAAAGCACTTTGAAATGTCTCTGTGTTTGAAAGGTGCAATAGAAATAAAGTTGTTTTGCCTTGGACATACAGGAGACAGTGTATTTCAGACTAAAGTGTATTTCAGATGACTAAAGTTGCTAATCATGCAACTTCAAGAAATGCAAACAATGAAAAACACTGATAACCTTCCACTAAGGAAAGAAGGGAGGTCATTAATGACACTCCCCAACAATAGAAATCAATCAGTAAAGGGGAAGTGCTTCAATAAAATAAAATCCTCACCCCAGCTCAATGGGCTGTCACACATGTGACTGCAAATTTGAGATTACAAGCACGAGATTACAATTAAGATTACAAAAAACAGCCCATCAGGCAAAGGGAGGGGTGTCTCTTTGAAGACATCACCAATCAATAGGTAACTAACTCAAGCAAGCCACCTCATATGCTGATGCAACATCAGGAAAGAGTTGGATTTTAAATGACATTACAAATCAATAGAAAATTGTTTCCTGAGTCCAGTGAGATAACCAACATTTCAAAACAACATTTTTAGTTAAATGATATCACCAATTAATGCAAATTGATCAATCAATCAGATCCAATTTAAACACATCTTGGTGTTGTTTTGGGAATTCTCTCATGAATATGATTAGCTTTTATTTTTGTAAACACAACTTTGGATCAATACAGGTGGAAGATCTTGCATTGCAATGTGACCTCAGGGTCAATACAGCTCATCAGGCGAAGGAGGGTATAACAAACCCCATCACAAAACTTTAAAATACTTGCTCAGACTGACACTTAAATCAAGCTGTCTGAATAACAAGACTCTGAATTTTCCATTCCATCTTATGTTTAATGTTACACAAAATTTCTGCATAAAATACCAAATGATTCATTCAGTTAACCTTAAAAAAATCAAATTTTCTTATTGTCCGTGGCAGATTTATGCTGAATCACAGATACACACTGCCCTTTATCTTTAGCTGAAAGTCCCATAATAGCATTTTGTCCATAAAAGATGTCATTTTCTGATAAGACAGCACACAGTTATGACCTCTGGATTTTGGAGTTGACTCACAACATTACTGTTATACTTGACGCAGATATATAAATTCACCATCTGTCTCTAAAGACAGGCTTTGACTGGACTGCAAGCTACATCACACATATCACATCCAGTTCGCGACTTATAACTTTGGTAGTTCTGCTTCTTACTTTTGCTTAAAAGAAAAATGATCACTGCATCCTACACTGTTAGATATCATAAATTTATCATGTTCATGTTCATTTCTATGAATTATTTTGTGATGTAATGGCCTGATTTACTTTCTCTTAACTTGTATTGTCTGCTTCATTTACCAGTCCAGCTTGAGAGTACTGTCGGTGGTAACTGGTATTGCTTACTCTTCTACCACATATTTGTCCCTGTATGGCTCTTAAGTGCCAGTACAAAATAGTGAGTGTAGGAAAAAGCTATTTCTCTTGTATTCAAAGGACCTGACATGAGTGACATTTTATGTGGCTAAAAGATTTAGATTCCAGTTTAGCTGGAAATGTCTGAACATGAGGTCACACTGGCTGCCACTTATCTGTGGGAATGAGACAAATTAATAACCAGGCCTAGAAGATAGAAGATATAACCAGTGGCATTGAATAGTTTTTTTCTTTATTGCGAAATATTTCGATGCTATTTTGCCACAGCATGAGTTCGTGTAATTTCACCCAAATCTGAACCAAACTTAGTTCAGGAGGAGGTCACATACAAATCTGCAGCATCTGAGTGAAAATTGTGCATGACACTTTATTCTGTGAACTCTAATCATGAAAAAATATTGAACTGCACCACCAACTCACTGTTCCATTTAATGAATCATAATCACTGTGAAAATGTGCACACGTGTACAATCCTAATGCCAACTCCCACGATTAGCACGAGTGTGTACACAAGCCCATTTAACCTGGTTAACACATAATTGCCAATCATCATCATGGACCAGAAAATCAGCAGCGTCTCTATGGATTCATTGTTGCCTTCATCTTGCTACGTCTTCTAAGCAACCCCAAAGCAGCCATTGCATTACATGCAGATATTAGACACAATCTTTTTATTCAGAGTATGAATGATTCTTGTAACATAATACTGTATGATTTGTTGATATCTGCCAGCACTTGGAGAATTTAATACTGTATGAGAAGAGTCAAAGGCAAAAATTGGCCCTCTCCGCTCCCAATGGTTTGTATTATACTTCCATTTGGGTTGTTCTGCTTCACTGATTCATACAGCAGGTGCTGCATCTTGATGGCTCCTCCTACATATTGTGGATGACATCATTACCCATAGCAGTTGTTCTCAACATGTTTGACTCATGACAATTTAACACCAACGACACTAATGTGTAATCACAACCCTGCCACAGGCGTCAGTACACTTGCAGAGCACTAAATGGTTCAACAAAAAAATATCCTCCTTTTTCATGTTGTTTGCAGAATTTCATTATCTTTAAAGCGGCTATAATCAATATTTTCATAATAACAGTGCATCAAATGACAATGTGAATGACAATTTGTGAGGGTTCACTTGTAGTAATGAACCTACTGAGAATTACCACCTGAATCTGCAGCTTCCATTGTCTTTACAGAGCTTTATAACGAGTTTCAACTCATTGTTCATCTGTCTGGCCCGCAACTTTACTGTTTTGGTTCACTGATCTCATAGCGTCGTTTTGTCTCTGAAAATCCACTGTTCACTAAGTGCTCAGCACCAAACAACAGACAGACACTGTTAGCGACTAGCTGGTGAACATAGTGGAGCATTTAGCAGCTAAAGAGCCAGATATTTCCCTCAGGAGTTGGTGGAGACCAAAAACCGAGCTAAAAGAGAGTGAACTGGACTTTCACCAAGTGGACAGAGACACGACTCTAAATGAATGATCATGTTTCTCTGTAACTGCTGGATGTGTAAATAAGCAACGTAAAAGGTGATATGTTAGTGCAGTGTTCAGCTTGTTTCTGCTGCAACCTAGTGGCCAAAAAAATCATCAGTTATTGCACAACAGGTGCACGACCTGATGAGAAGTATAAAGAAAAAATGGTAGTAGCCTAGAATCTGCACACTGTTGTTTTGCTTCTGCAAAAATGCATTATTCTACTATTTCTTGCCTTCATTTGATTACAGGAAAAACAAACAAATTTTAAAAAACTGATTTAATTTTCCATTTGTATATTATGTGTAATGTTATGTTTGTCCTGTGTCGCAACTTTTGTCACAGTTGCTAATATTTTTTACACGATATACAATTTAAAGATGAAATCCATAGCTTTATGCACATTTTTTTGCTAAAGTGGTGAAATTATACGCTAAAGTAGCATCAGATGACACAGATTTGGCAATTTGTGTGTGATGCTCTGGTTTGACTGAATAGCAGGCAACACATGAACAAGTATAACAACAGTGAATGTGCCAGTCTTCACATCTATGTAACAAAACTCGACCCAGCAGATGGTATGAAATGAAGGTAATTTTTAACCCAAAAAAGTTATGGATTTCATCTTTAACAGGCATCCGTAGTGCATTCCTCTAACCTCTCGCTGTTTTATGTCCTCAAGAATTATGATGAATGATGATTAAGTCTCAAACACAGACCTTCTGGCTGCTTTGTTCCATCAGAAATGGGAGAAGAGGACTGGTGCAATTAGTGCAACACAGAAAATGTTGCTAGAAGATGTCTAACTCAACTCCTGGGGTGCCTGCTTGCTCTTCGTACTAATTACACCCAGGTCCTGTGGCTCCGCGGCATGACACATTCCCACATGTGGATCAGTTGTTTAATTTCATATTGGTGAAGGTACGCAAGGGGAGGTGAAGAACGGTGGGAGGTTTTGTCAGTCCCCACAGTCGAAGTTGTGCAGTTATAGAAGGAGGTTGATGAAGCAGGGACTGGGCACTGCTGTGGAGCCAAAAGCAGTCCAGCTGGACAACAAGGCACTCTAGAGCCTAATTAAATTACTATATCTGTGGGTGTCAGAGACATAGACAGAGGACACTGGGACTGAGGCACAAAGCCACTGAGCCACATCTAAATGTCCTGCAGTCTGAAAAGGCTGTTAATTCTTCTGCAGACAGAGAGACCCGTTTCCTTTTCATAGAGACCCTCCTTGTACCTTTTGACATGAGAAAGGTTTCACGGTGATGTCTACATATTTACAGATTCACAGACAGTTCAACTTCCTGTTGGGTGCATATGGCCATTGTAGGGAATTTACAAGCAGATTATTCTGTATATGATTTTTAGCCATGCTGGTGGGTCGGCTGTAGGGATGGCAGTGTCGGTTGGTGTCCAGACTGAAATATCTCAACAACTTCTGGATTGATTGCCATGATATTTGGTACAGACATTCATGGTGCCCCAAGGATGGATCCTACTGACTTTGGTGATCCCCTGACTTTTCCTCTAATCCCACCTTTGAGATTGACACTTATGGTTTTGGGTAAAATGTCTCGACTCTTGGATGGATTGCCATGAAATTTGATTCACACAATTCCAATAACTTTGGTGATCCCTTAACTATCCTGTGCCATTCAGGTCAAAATTTTATTTTGTGCAATACTTTTGTTAATGACCAAATACCTAGTCCATTTTCTGTTTAGTGCTAATTAGCATATTTAGCATGCTAACACACTAAACTAAGCACTTGCTAAAATCAGTATGTTAGCATTGTCATTGTGAACAAATTGTTTTTTTTAATTTCCTCCAATATTATGATGAAGAAATGTACTTAAATACCCATTTTATGGGAAAACTCATACTGAATGCTGATAGTGAGGGCTTTTTTGTTTTCTCACAAGCAGTGACAATGACTAAGTTGAATAACAAAATGAATGTGAAAATTGAAATGTGTGTGTGAGAAAGAAGAGGGAAGCAGGAGGGCGAGATAGTGAGTGAGACACAATGCAAGACATGATATGACATGGCTTGATGGTGCTAACTCTTCCCAGAGGGGTCAATTTAACTCAACTAAAAATCACAACTATAGTCCCTTCTGTGGAGCTGTGGCTTCTCTTCTTCCTTAGCAGTGTTCATGAATCTGGATTCGAGATGACTCATCTACTGACATGTTTCAATAGACTCACTCAACCGAGGATGCTGAAAAAGCTGCTGGTTACTTGGAACATGGCATCATTTGAAAATAATAAGTATTATATTGGTAGCAATGTATAGTCAAAAAGTACATTTCCTTCCTTTTAATGCGCTGCATATGTGCTCCCTGCCAAGGTGCTTGTCACAAAAACCTCATTATTTATTTGGGATGTATTCTCAACTCGACTTCGTTCTTCAAAGTGCGCTTGTGTGTAGGTGTGTATATATATATATATATACATGCATGTGCTGTACAGTAAATGCACAAAGTGACTGGGGGATAGAGAGCATGTGACAGACAACATCAGAGGAGCTCGCTGGAAGCATTTCAAAGGTGTGTTCTGTTCCCTTGGGGGAAGGAGGAGACAGCTAATTACTAGTGAGATTTCCCATTCTCCATCTCTTATTAGTAATTTCCTCATTACAGGCAGGCGTTGAGGCAACCAGCCACTGAGAATAAAACCAATTTATTGTCTGTCCAGCCTATTTTAACAGTGCCTCCAGCTAGACCTCCCGGCCATAGCAGTCTTAGGGAAGCCCAGCTGAGCTTCAAGGCATTAAAGGTAATCTGATAACACGGAAGCAATGAGCTGATTCCACTAAACAACAGCACCTTGTCCCAGGGTGCAAGCTCGCTGTTGATTTTATTGCCAGTGAATGTTAAGCGGTGGTGAGTGTTCTTTAATTGTGGCCATAAATCAGATGGCCAGGCACAAAAAAGGGTTATAAGATAGAGAGTGAGGGAGAGGAATTGTCTACATTGAACACAGAGCTCACCTGAGGCTCGCAGCCCCACTGGATGTTCAGTGGCCCCGCGAAGGACAGCAGCCATTGCAATCAAAGCCTCCTCTTTTTCATAATAATGTGAGGATGGCCTCCTCCCAGAGCCCTCACCACATCTTGCATCTTTGTCCCTGAATCTGACAAAAACGAAGGTCTACGTCTCCTCACAAGTAGGTGTCACCATGGAAACAACCGTTATTCAGTGCTCTCAACAATAGCCGTTAAATGAAAGGAGCTGTCTGATGGAATTAAAGAGTAGGCTCAGTCCCGCTCTCCATGCAATAAGTACTCACAGCATCGGCAGCCAAACCACACAGGGCAAGTGTGTACACGATAGCATAACCTACATTTCATCAAGCACATCAATATCGTTCTCTCATTTCCATTCATCCCCCCGCACAGCGGGGAGCAATGAGAAAATGTTTTGTGAGATGATCGCTGAGATGAGATGGATCAGAGGAAGCTGGATGGCAAAAGCAGACAGATGTAGTATATAATTTCTGACAAAATAATTAAAACTCCATTAAATATGATAACAAATCACAGAGACTGTTTCAGTTAAATGATGAGATTTATTTACCTAACTGCAAGACAAAGAGCATCAACTACAAGAACAGAGGTTTGTGCAAATGCAGGCCTGCATATTAGCATATCATAAGACCCAAAGGAATGACTACACAGCACAGCTTAACAATAAAAGTAAGCATGCAATAAATCCCTTCCTTCTGTTTGAAGAAATCAAATATCTACTAATGATGCATGAGTTGTTTCTCACCCACACGGCCTGCAGTTACACCAGTTGCATATTAGGGTTATGGGCTGTAAACCTTGTTCTGACTAAGAGTGGATGGGTGAAAGAGAGAGAGAGAGAGAGTGTGTGTGTGCGTGTGTGTGTGTGTGTGTGTGTGTATGGGAAATTTCAAATACATCAGTGTGGTGTAAAACTTGACTTGTTAATTTTGTCTGACAATGGCGCAAGTATAGATAAGGGGAAATAAGCAGCTCAGTTAATTCTTCCAGGCTTTTTTTAAAAATCCGCAGTGCAAGATGGCCACACGAACTGTGGTCTTATTGTCTCCAGTGTTTCACCTCACTGCTGTTGCACAAATGATTGTTTCCCATTAAAACGTGATTTATTTTTTTTTTGTCATTAAGCTGTTTAAAGTGATGACACCAAATGGCAGTGCACTTGGGTTCAGCTAGCACACAAGCACACAGCGATATTCTTTGAATGCTTTAGCATTTCATACACGATTGATTGCAGTGAAACGTGTCACTTAATGAAAAAAATAAGGAATTAAAAATTATTTTCAAAAAAAGGTCTTAAGTTGTTGGGGGCAAATCTGGTGCAGCATTAAAGACCCATGCGTCACTGTTTAACATGTATTACCGTGAGACATCTAATACATTTTGTAATTCAGGTAACCCCAGGAGAGCATGAAGCACTTGAATGGCTCACTGTATTGACGCTGGAACCAAGAAAACACTTATTTGGGCATTTTTGTATAATAAAAACGATTAAAACATTTTGCAAAACTGCTTATTAGATAAAGGAGTAACATTTTGTATGTTCTGAGGTCAGTCATCTATCAACTATATCACATCTCATAAAAATGTTAAGAGTACGGGGTAATGAACCATTTGAGCTGGTGCAGCTCATAACCTGAGGCAAAGTAGCAATAAGGTGATACAGGTAATAAGGAACAAAGAGTGAATTGCCATGTAAGGCATGAATCGCAGAAGAAGTGCTGATGCCTTTTAGATATTAATATGTGAGCTGGTTTGCCCTCAAGGAACAAACATATTGGTTGATATCTGCACTTCCTGCCTTATTTAGTCAGAATAAGTAGCCACTAAGGATTTATAGATAAAGGCTTTCTAAAATGCTTTACTTTTTTATGATAGCAGGCTAATTATCATCTGAGAATGGTCACACTTTTTTATCTGTAAATCTTTTAAGAACTAGGAATCCTTAGAATGACTTACTGCACTTTATATAAGTGAAGAATCTGGAATGTCTGAATTTAAAAAGGCTGTATTACGATTTGTAAATACAAAAACAAATGATTCATCATACAGAAATAACAAGGTTTCTCAATAAATAACCTATAACCCCAAATGCTGTTTATTCCAGCAGGTTGTTTCCTAACTTTTCCATCCATCTATTCCCTCCCTGTTGTAAACCAGTCACATGGAGCTGCACTTCAGTCGTGAGACCAAAGTCCCTCCAGGATCATTTACATTCAAGAAACTGAGTATGGCTCCAAATCTAGGCCTGCTGAATCAATAGGCGTCATCCTGTGATCCACAGTGATTGAAGAATCCTCAATAGTTGTGGTCTACAAAGGAGTTCAGAGAGCAGCCAACTGCAGAGCTGGCTGCGTTTAGGTGCATTCATGAGAAGTCAATAGTCTGTATCTGGGGAGAGCTGCTGAGGCTCTAGAGGACAAATCAAAGTCAGATTAATATGTAACTTGGGGGTGGATATGTGTATGTTAGAATAGCTGTAAAGACTAGATATCCTTCCAGTTTGTTTAATGGCAGGGACAGCTTGGTTTGCGGCCAAGTGAATTAGTCACCATTCAGAGTCGTTCAGAGCACAAATACACCATATAAGATAAATGCAAAAACACTGAGCAAATATGCAAAGTATGGATTCATTACTAGCCACAATGAATCCACAAATAATAAACAATATTATGCTTTATACTGTATCATAAAACAGTGGAGCACTTATGTTGCTGATGCTTTTCAGTCAGATTGCTGGTGTGGGCAACAATTTTTGAGCTTTATTTATAAAATGTTCCACTCTCAGGGGTTTTAAAGGTTCACATTGAATTTTTTTTTAAACAGTAGAATATTCGTTTGCATGTGCAATCAAAAAACCAAGGGAAGAGGAAGAAAATGATCCATTACAGTAAAGAATTTGTATAGTTCTGAGAGAGACTTTGTGGTTTTTATATTTAATTCAAACTTCAAAAATGTTTTTAAATATATGCTCTTAATGATGCTTGATGAATTGAAAAAATGTTCAGTCACTTAGTTATGAGGTGAAATCATCTGTATTTTGGGTGGGGAGGTCAAGGTTCCTTGCACAAGTGATAAAAGTGTTGAAATGCCAGGAGGATGCCTTTTGAAAACTGTGAAAATACTTGGTCAATTCAACTCTTTTACTTTCTTGTTCAGTCGACTTTTTCCATACTCCTTGAAAATGTAATTACATGTGACTTAAACACATGATCTCTCCTTTCTCGTTTGGTTAGATGCAGATATTCACATGGGTATTTATAATAAAGAGTCAGTGAGAGGTTGTGCCTCAACCTCTGTAGCATTAACATGTTCCTTTGGGAAATTCTGAGGCCAAAACATGATAGCTTTTTTGGACTTGTTACAGGCTACGCTCTGAACACCATGACGACAATCTGACAAGTGAAGGTTATAGCTTATGATGAACATTGTAAAGCTCAAAAAATCAAAGTAAATAGTGATCCTTCAGGCAGTTTGTAGATACTTGAAATGAAAAGAATAGATCTAAAGAACAGTTTCTTCTGGTCATTCCCATGTGCAATTATGAGTAAACCTTTAATACTAATTTTATGGTAAAAAACTTTTCAATAGTCACTGAGGACATTTGATAATAATTCTGATGTCAATTTAACTGATAAAACTCACTTCAGAGCTGGTTTTATGAACATTACTGCGTGTTTGACAGCACTCGCCGTGACCGGCTTTGTGCTTTCATTTGATCTAAACTGTGTGCTCACCAGTTAAATTCCTTATGAAACATCGAGTAGAATTATACTGCATATAAAAAGCGGCAGAATGGAAAAAAATAATGAAACACACTGCAGAAACGTGAAGAATGCTACCTGCTCAGGGATGACAACAGTAACGAACAAAGGATTCACCCGACATGAAGCATGATTTTCACAGCTTATACTGAAGCCACCTTACAAAAGACCAAAAATAGGGTGCGATCATTCATCTTCTCTTGGAGAAAAATGTTGCTCGGGCTTTGTTCACAGCTAACCTCGGCAAAGACAGCTCTCACTGTACAGCAACCCGACACATCTCCTGCTTCAACCTGCCAGCTGATGACCTGACTGTATTTTCTGTCTTGCTGCGACGTGTTAGCTCCCTGTTATAACTGAAAAAGCATACAAAAAGCTCAAGCTATAGCAAATATCACACATTGTTGAAGTTATGTCACTGGCAGTTTCACAGATGCACACGATGAACAGGTCTGAAGTGGTGACACGTCAGAACTAAACAAAGATTTTTTCCATTGCTGCTGTTTTCTCACCTGGTTTTTAAAAAGGCCTAATTACTGAAGGTTTAGCTAATTATTGTTATTTAGCTAATTATCTTACACAGAATACACCAACTTGGCAACGTGCACCTGCTAACTGCCAAACACACTCAGCGCTGCCTGCTTTCATATTTGGTAGGGCTGGTGTCATTCATAGTCATGCTGTTGCAGACAGGACATTTTTTTGGTTTGTTGAAGCATTAATGATTTGCCTCTAGTCTATTCCAATGTCAACTTATGGTACGTTAATTTGTAATTGAGATCTGTGTGTGTCTGGTAATACTGTCCGTAATCCAAAATAAGTCCAATCCTGCAGCCAGACAGACTTAAGTACATGAGGGAAGGTCAATGTAATAACAGGTCTGTATGCAGCATCTCTTCTTTACACTTCCTGTGATTCATCTGTAACATCTGGATTAAATATTGTCAGTATGTTCAACTTGAGCAATCTTATTTTGCAACATACAGTACTGTACAGTATATCTTCAAGATTATCTGAAGATATGACATAAGGAAAAACAGTAACATAATAGGTGCTGAATTTCATGTGCAGTGAAGAATAATAAGCCTGCATCCGATCGATGGATCAGCACTGAGGGACAGCCCTGCATGCATAAAAATGAAAAAAAAGCAATCCTCCAGGATACTGAAACAGCTGGATGGTCAATTTGAACAGCCAGAGGAAAGTGCCTGATCCACACTGAGCAGAGAAATAAAAAACCCACAGTCTCTGTCGTACTGTCCTTGTGTAAACACTTTGATAGCAGTGAAAAATGAAATAAATGAGTAACAACACATTTAGAAAGATTTTCTCTTCAGTCCTTGACCAAAATTGCGAGGCATGCGTCCTTTCTTCCTCTCAGTTTGCTAGACAGGTGCTGTGGTCAAAGCTTGGTCCCAGGGACAGGGTGGGTGGTTATTCGGTTGGGGTGGTGGCGACTGGGGTGAGGATGGGGGTGTGTAAGTCCCTCATAGGACACATAGGGGAGATGGCCTTGTGGCTGTAGTACTCTACTACTTGGTTGGGCACCTCCGCCAGAACACATTTGGCCAGCGCTGCAGGTGAAGCCTGCAATAGAGACAGAGAACAGCTGGAGGTGTCAAAACAGGTGTTAAATAATGTTTTAATCTGAGATACAAAACATTTTCCAGTGAAGCTTTGAAGTCGTTTTTCTGATCAGGGGACTATGTGATCAGGGAACTATGTGTTAGGAGTACTTTCTTTGTTTCAGACAAATTAAAAGAGGTATGTCAGTGTCAAACATTATATTAGAGAATAACTGTTCTGTTCATGACTCTGGAAAATGTCTCTTCTACCTTGATCCTAAGAGCTACATGAAAATGACTATGTCTTGCAGTGTTTCCATTATAGAGTTCTATAGTTGAATTTTTCATTGTCAAACTAGTTTGCACGGAGTTAAACAACTACAGTTGTTAAAGCATATTGTGAAAATAATTTACAATAGCATAAAACTCATTACATAAGGGTATCATTTAATAAACATACTGTATGCAGACCTGCACAGTATTTCCTCAAACTGTGGGTGATGTATATCAATAAATAATCAGGTTAACTATACAGATGGGTGACAAATTAAAGGAAAAAACTATATAAAGTGTCTTAGTAAGATGGTGGGCCACCACGAGCCTCCAGAACAGATTAGAACAGCTCAGGTTGCAAAGATTGCATACATTCTCCAAGTCTGTAACTCTATTGGAGGAATGAACACCATTGTTCCACTGATGCATTGTTGCAATAGGTGGAACCCATAGATCTGGTGACTGTGAAGACCATAGCATATGATTCACATCATTTTTCATACTCGTCTCCTCACCTCTCATCACCATCCCTGTATGGAAGCATCCACATTTGTTGGGTTTCTCCACTGATTTAGTCATTTTTTCTGTACTTTGCCACCTGTCTGTGTATTGTAAATATATACTGTAACACAAATTTTGAGAAATGTTTCTGTTTAAAACATCAGACATTTAGTTCACAACAGACAGTATAACTGTACAGCTGAAATGTTGCTGACTGCATGTAGCTACATTTATAATACATTCTTGTTTGAGGAAATTTCTGGATCTCCTCCAGTCCATGATGCCCATCTGTAGCACTGGTAAAGCCAGCAAAAGCCTCCTGTTTGCTCTTTTAAATAACAAGGGAGGTGGACGTTATATAAAAAAGATTTCCATCACTAGTACAGCACTCAGAAGGAGTGGGGTTGAAGAGAAGACTGAAAGTCAACAAGTGAAGATTGACAGATAGAGAAAAGAACTGACCGTTTTGAAGTCTCTGAAGGGCACGAACTGCACAATGTCCCTCAGGACCGGCTCGCCCTTTGGTGAGCGTAGCACTCCATCATCTCCATCCAAAATCTGCATGTCTGTGAAGTCTGCATTGCCCACACCGACAATGATTATGGAGAGAGGCTGGTAGGAGGCTCGCACAATGGCTTCACGAGTGTCTGCCATGTCTGTCACTACACCATCCGTGAGGATGAGCAGGATGTGGTATCGCTGGAAGAAGATAAGAGCTTTCAGTGTGAATTAATCCATGTTAACATTAACTCATTTGAACAGCAATGTGTGGTTGTAAACAAGGACACCTCTCAGTGTGTGTTGCGGGCTGAAGTGGGCCTTTCATGCTGTCTGGGATAATTTTACAGCCTCCACTGAGTCGATAAGTTTATGTGTGTATGGCAGTTTGTTAAAGTGTTGCACAGAAAACAAGGGGATCGAGAACAGATAAAAAAGGAGCGGGTTAAAAACAAAAGACAGAACCATTTTATGTATGTGCATGCGTGCACGTGTGAAATTGCTTTCATGTGTTCACTGAACAGTAGCACAGTACAAGAATATTAACATGGCACAATATACTGTAATCATTTTTGATTGGTCCCATGAGTAGTGGTTAGCTTGTTGGTACCCTGATTGTGTGAATGTGTTGCTGAATGTCCTGAGTGTGTGTATTTCTAATGTGTGCCCCGAAAGCCTAATTGTTTACTGCAGCTCATTTACCAATCAAAGACGGACTGACATTGAGGAGTAAATAATGACATGAAGGTCAGAATGTAATAGTTTAGAACACAATGTGCGTGCAGCCGGTGGGTAATTTAAGATAGCAAAGAGATAAAAGAACAGTGTTTTTACTCCCAAAGGGATATTAAGGAAGGATAAGGACCACAGTAACTGTATTAGCCACTTTTGTTAAATCACATTTTAACTGCAATTAATGAGGTAATTTCCAACACAAATATGCTCAAACAAGTACACCACCAATACGGCACTGTATCACTTCAAGCCATAACTTAAAGAATACTAATTTGTTGTGTAAGGGGGGGNNNNTTCTTCTTTAGTGCCGTAGGACATCATTACCATAAACACAGAGGTGAACCAGAGGCTACTCACTCTGGGAGCTCAGTGGGACGCACAACAACAAAACCTGTATTACATCCATATATTTTTTTAAACGAGTGTAAAGGGACACTCACAGAAGCATCTTTAATGTTGCCGTCGCCTGCTGCCAGCTTGGCTATCCTGTTAATGATGGGAGAAACATTGGTTGGGCCATACAATTGGATCTTAGGAAGGCAGTTCTGGTATGCCTCAACCACTCCTTGGATCTCTGTTCAAAGAGAGCACAGAGCAAAATGAAGGAAACATCGATACAGTTATTTATGACTTGTTTCTATTCTTTGTTCTTATTCTATTTCACACTTATTTTTATTGCATAATTAAAGGAGCTAGCGGTCACATATTTCACTATAATTATACCCTGTATGTGACAAATAAACCCAAACCTAAACCTAATCTAGTTATCTACACATGTCAGTAAACAAGCTACTGTAAACTAAATAGTACAGTCAGATCAATCATTCGCTGCAGTCTAGCAAAGAATTATAAGTGTCCTGAATATGTTTTCTGCCTCACACAACTTAAAGAAGTTAAATCCTCTGAAAGAAGTAAAGTTTTAGATTTCCGCTTATTCAAGTGTATTTTTCACGACTAATCAATTATGAAATCCATAAAGACGATTAAACATTTTTGATTAAGTACAAACTAGAGAAAGATGCACACAGAAATGGTCACAAATATCGGTACAGAGGAGTTGGTTTTCTTCTTTACTGTTGGATGTTATGAATATGATCTGTCATTCATTCATTTACCTTTTCATTTATTTATTTACCTGAAATGTGTGATGAGGAGCCTACCGAGCAATATTAATATTTTAGCAAATGTGTTGCGAGGTTACAAATGTTAATTCTAGTATCATCTGCATAGAGATGCACTTTTCTGGGAAACTGGTGAACAAAGCCCTTCCTTACCTTCACATTCATCATCCTCTGGGTTGAAATTAATGGCAAAGTCATGAGACACCTGTGGATGGAGAAAGAGAAAATTGTGAAACACTGATAATTTGGTGAAGAAGGCTAAACCATCTTGGCTCCCATGTTTGGAATCTGTGAAGGCCTGGACCTTTTTTTTTCTTCTGGTATTGCTGACTTCAATTCTGTAACAAGAGGTAACTTTTATAAGAACTTCTAGTTGATCAACCAAGAGCTCAGCAGAACCAAGGGAACTAAAAATGACCAAAACTCAAACGGGGAAACAAAATTTGGGTGTGTTAGTGTTCCTACAAGTAAATTTGACTGCTTGTCAGTGTGAGTTTGATGATAAAGAATAATTTCTGATGACATCTACAAGAGTGCTAGAGACCACATCAAATGATACTGGGCGTCAGTCATTTTTAATATTACAAAACAAATAAAATCTGGAACATTAACCTCATTTTTGCTTTGTATGTATTTACAGTGATCACAGCAAATTTGAAAGCGACATGGTTAAGTAAGATGGGATATATTTATATCAGTAGTGACCTAATGGCTAATGGCAGGGAAAGTACTGTATGTGCTAATACTAATTAAATGAAAAAATACTGAATCAGGAATTGATAGCAAAGGGTTTTATTGGGTTGTATTGAGGGGTTTGAGTGTAGTTTAGGCTAATATAGTGAAAACTGAATGAGAAAAAAAAAATTAATCACAACCATTGGATACAAGTAACTCACTTTTATTTTCAGGGGCACTTAGAGTGGGACTTTGTTATATAATTTACTGGTTTGTGTACACTACATTCTGAAGGGTCTGCTTGTATATTAATATCCTGAATCAAGACTTCATCACACTATCCAGTAATGAGCATATAACATGCACTATATGCTTAATATCTGGTTTCTGGAAAGAGATTGCAACCCCTCTCCTTTTATTGGGTCTATTCTTGCTGTCCAAACGTCAGATTGACTTTGTTTATCTCAAAGCTGTTTAATTGGCAAAAATGAAATCCTCTTCTTGATACCTCCTCTCACAAGAAATCGTTTTTTTCCACAAGCACCAACTGTCAGCCAGATCAGTGACAACTGACTCCTCTCCAGCTGGCTACTTTTTTTTTTTAAAGTCATTTTTGTCTTTAATGTGATTAACAGCTTGCATTCAGTCACTGTATAGATAGATATGAGGAGCCCTAGAGAAATTAATCCTACAGACTACTATTTAGTTTTTGCATTGGGCCACTGCAAGAGAAGGGATCTTGTTCTGTATCTCATTTAACATGCCTGTTTCACAGCGGACCTTTTGACATGACATAGCAGGAAACGCACAGGTGTAACTAATAACATTAATTATGGCTGTCTTCTATTTAGGCGTTCCAGTGTAAAACTCTGGTATTGTGCAGGCTGGTTCACTGGCATGGCTTACAGGGACACTTAAATGGAATGGAGCATCGTTAAGCATGGGTAATGTTATTAGTTACATCTGTACTTTTCCTGCTACTGTTTGACAGTCAATTCAATATTACAGTTTTTTTGCTTTGGCTGTCTGCCCTAGTGCCCATCTGTTGGGGTGAGCACCAGTGCAAAACCAAAACTCCTTAAATGTAATGTTTTAAAGGCCCTGAAAACCTATTGTCTCAGCTGTCTTCTTACTATGAGGAAAGGGGTGAACACAACATTTTTTGCCAAAGCTTTGGGATTGCTATCACACACTTTTTAATGGACATAATGAACTGCCAAAGTACACAGAGAAAGCACCCTTAAACTCTTAATAAATAATACCTTGGGATGTTGTTTTCTAAACCATAGCTTTGACTGGTGTAAAGTTCGTCATGAATATCTAAGATTATAGAGAAACACAAGATTTGAAACCAAGTTTTCAGAGGCTTTAAATTAACAAAATACAATAGGCCATGTTCATTGCAATGAAATGTGAGGCTTCCCATTAATTCACACAACTCACTGATGCATCCTTGGCTGGCAAATCAACATCTTGGATCTTTATATTTATTTGTTTTCTAATCACACTTAGTATGGATAACGCATAATCAAGGATACAAGAGTGCACAACAACACATACTGAGAAAGAGCCCCAGTCCATCAAACGAGCACACAGGTGAAGCCTTTGAGTTCATAGATGCAGTTCATGATTAGTCTAATGACTTAATTAGCATTCTCCTGCACCACCAACCACAACGTGGCAACAACATGCAGCAAAATAAATGTGGCTCCTGCAAGGCACTCACTGTCATGGTAAACTCAGAAATTAATAGTTTGTATTTACTGAGCTGCAAATCTTTGCATGATTGAAATGATAATTATCAGTGTTTCACATCGGCACATAGCACAGTACAATCTTACATTATACATAGGCCGTTCCGGTTTGATAGATTATCAAACAGCATAGTGATTCAACTGTGCATGTGCGTGTGTGTATGTGTCTCTTCACATGTCAGACGTCCCCCCAGGGCTCTATTCAGAATCACTGAAGGCTTTTGGTTCTCAAAGTCCAATTTGCTTAAACAAATGCTCTCAAATTCATGAATTCTTATGTAAATTGAGCATCAACACTACGGGGCTTTTATGTCATTGGAACATGCTATTTTCTCAAGACAAGTTGATATTTTAAGGCAAGGGGCTTATGCATAAAAATAAACTCAGTAATTAGTTTTAAATGTGAAATTCTGACAGAATGACAAATTGTGTCATAAAGTAGGTAATGGAAATCAGCTTGCTTAACGTAAAGGGTCCCAAGGTGGTGGAAAACACCAGGATTTGATAAGAGCACATGAATATACAGTATGCATAATACTGCTCATATTGTTCATGCACGACAATCAGGGAGAGCAGAGATACAAACAGAGATACTCACCTCATAATTTGGAGGGATTCTGGCACCAAACCCCAAAGCTGAAAATCTTTTGTCGCTGAAACGATAAGAAAATGAATCAGTCATATATTTCAGTTACTGCAGTTTAATCTGGGATAGCGTTTGACAGCGATCTGAGAGATATTGATGGCTTATCCATCTGTTCACGTTTCCAAGGGCAAACCCCCTGCTTGTTTGCATTTCATAAATGTTAAAAGCTTGAATTACAATTTGAAATCTGCCCCATGGTCCCTGCAGCCAGCGTTTGCACCTGTTCAAAGAGCCTCTCACAGTCTTTATCCTCTCCATTTTTCATTGCACCACTTAGATGGGCAAATAATACTGTTAGAGGCCCTGCTCTACCGGATTGTGTGTTTCTTGTCAAAGGCCAGGGGGCGCAGTTTTGTATAAATAACAAGACAAAGGCTGCATCTGAAACCCCTCAATATCTACCAGATGCTGCACTATATTTACCCTCCGCTATTTTATTTGTGTGTCCGAATTCTGAGCAAGTAAACTAAGAGCTGACCCTGTGGCCCGCACCTTTTCCAGCTGTCAACAACAACAAATGTGATGTTTGAGGTATACAAGGGTAATACTGTACGTGTAGATGCACTGGACAGCGAGGCAAGCGAGTTCAATGACATACTGTAGCTGTGTGGAACATTTTCCTCTAGTATTCAATCAATCTTATTCTGCAATCCAAAAATAAAATGCACAACAAAAGGCAATTTACTGCTTTGTACTGCTTAATGGTAGTAATGTAATACAATCAAACAGCTTTTTGGTATATTTTTACCATCTATCTTTGCTCTGATAGTCCACCTAACCTTTTTTATGTTATGCTTCTTTTATCTTTTTTGAAAGACCAGGCAGGTCTTACCAGGCAGGGAGGGTCTAATAAAAGATGCTACTGAGTTGCATTTGGGAAGTGTAGTATACTGTTTTAACCATTCTGTTTTTTTGTCATAGCGTCATGTCAAGTGTCATAACAAATCCCTGGAGTACCCCTTTAATGCCATATATTTTAAGGACATACTGTGTACTAAATACACAATAAACGGATAACACTTAGACATTTAGGATAAGCAGCAGAGCTGTCACAGCTTGTTTTCAGTCACATCGATGATTGTTTGCCTACAGACAGCTTTCTCCAATGGCTGCCTTATCACAACATTTACTGTACATGCCCTCATGACTAACAAAACAACCCCAGAGTCTCCAGCCCAGTGCAATCGCAAATAACATCTCCAGCTCAACAAAATCTTAGTTTGGGGCACAAACATTTGAAGTGATGTGTTTAATTCATTTACTCTAGACATGGTGTGGGTGCATCAAAGGGTGCACAGCAAAGTTTACAGTGTTAATAAGTGTTGATTTATTTGGTGTGTTGACAAGTGTTGATTGGAGAGTTGTTTGTCCACTCATAGAGCTAATATGGCTTTGAGGCAGCTTTTTCAGAGCTATCAGAAGTGTTTAATCAACTCTGATGGGTGTGGATTTATATAAACACTGGCAGAGTGATGATTTTTACACTCTCAGAGTGAGCAACAGACTCCTAACTGTGAACTCTTGACAGAAGCAACTTCACTTTGGCAAGTTTTAGTTGTTCTACTATAATAATAAGTCGTAGTGGCACTTGCTGCCATTGTAGCAGCACTAGTGATACACTAACAAAATAAATATTAATATTATTATTGTTATTCTTGCTCCTCCTCAAGGAACTTGGAGGAGAAAAAGGATAATGTGTGTCTTTTCCCATAACTTCGCAGTATTATATTTACAGTGGCTGCAAATGGTAACAGCAACAGCCTGCAGGCTTTGGAGAATTTGAGCTCAGTTAGAAAGACATCACTGAATGTGGTACATGGGCCATTTTGAGCACATATTTGGTTAGCATCATTATCCTCTGTTCCAAGAAGAAGAAAAAAAGATGAGCATGTGAATGAGTCCAACGTTTATTCTCTGTAATGCATCCTCTCCACATGCCCTGGCTAATGTGCTGTACTGTGTCCAGATATAAACATACTCCAGTAACAATATTCCAAACAAATGAATTGATTTCAGTGTCCAGCAGGTTCTGCGACTGATACAACAGCATAAAAAGATGTCTTTGCCCTAAACTCACCTTCAACATTTACATGTTTTCAACTAACTTTTTAGCCATTTTCATCAAAATAACTCATCCACTGGATTCAGGCCTTACTCCCACTGTTGTGACCTTTCAAACACAATGAGGCATGTTGCATGGATGCAAAATAATGGGGGGAAAAAACAAATTATGTTTTTTGGTATTATATTGGTTTTAGCAGCTTTACCAATGTAGAGAAAGATTTTTAATGAAAATATTCTAATGGGGAGGGAATTATTCATGCATAGCCAGTTTTATTCTGAGACATATTGTATTCTTGTTATTGCTAACAAGGCAAACACACAGCACTCATTATCTCGACCTCTAGACTCTTTCCATACTTTTATAAATTTTCCCTTGGTGCCTTAGTGAAGTGATTTCTATGAGCAATTTACAAATGTCTTGAGGGATCATCAAATTCCATAGGTGTAGAGATATGACATAGCACCTTCAGCCCAGACAAGAAGACAGAGAAGAAGTAATTTTCATCATATCATGTGAAGTGCATGGTGGTCCTTGTTTTCCTCACTTTGTCTGCACACGTGAGGAGCCGCGGGGAAATGTGCCCGGTATAATAACCCTCTCAGCAAGGTAAACGAGCCTCTGCCCACACAGACAAAAGCTAGTCACTCCAGCTCCATAATGCACTCCTCTGCAAGGACTCTAAAATCCCACATCACCTATATTCACTAAAGGCTAAAAGGTTTGCTTGCCCACGTTTTACACCTCAATAACAATTCCAACTTAAGAGGGAAGGGCTGCCTACACTTGCAGTCACCCGGAGGCATGTTTCCATGTATGATTCTGTTGTGTATCTACTGTATGTAAACGCGAAAATTATAAAGCTACAAGGCCGAGCTGCTAATTTCCAGGCAGGTTTTCAGTGTCTCCAGTGCTATCTCTTGGATGCTATAATTAGCCAGACAGTGCTCCCCTGATATTCAATAGGAGGATCTGCATAAATCACGAGTCAGAGTGTTAATCCTCATCTGGCTTAGTTTCGACAGATGAGAGGGTCTTTCTCTGAAACACATCATATTATAAATCATTTCCCATTAATTAGCAAGTACCTGCAAACCTGCCTGCAATAACTAATAGTTTTCCGCACATTTGTACATTATTTGATATTTCTTCTCAATTAGATAATCAGTCATTTTACAAACAAAAAACGCGTGTGACTGAAGCCAAAACCTGA
Source organism: Oplegnathus fasciatus (assembly GCA_003416845.1). Lineage (NCBI taxonomy): Eukaryota > Metazoa > Chordata > Actinopteri > Centrarchiformes > Oplegnathidae > Oplegnathus > Oplegnathus fasciatus. The sequence continues at coordinate 489,574 of NTHP01000114.1, read as the reverse complement.
TGACTATATCTGCCATTTATATTTACAGTTAACAGGAATTCTCACATGGAAATATAAACTTGTTCATATAGCTTCAGTGTCTTTAATGATTCCTCAAACTGTCTTTACATCTGATTCCACGCCACACTGTTATTTCTCCAGCCACAATGCCTCCCACTTCTTTTTGAAGTGCCTGCTATCCTGGTGTTAGCCCCTCTCTCTGCATGTGTTCGACTGTAGTTCTGGGTAATGAGCCTATGCAAGCTTAGAAGGGGAACCAGTAGCTGCAACAGATGCTGAGGGGAAACTGTATCATTGAGATATCCACAGGAGAAAGCACATGCAGCCACCACTGTGAGCAAAGAGACTGTGAAGTACATGCAAAACAGTTAGCGCTGTCCTTACAAACAGCGCAGGCACAGGCTTATGCACAAATGTATGCGTGTGTGCGCGTGTGCTTCATCACAGAACCATGACTTTCCTTTTTCTGTCTCCAAATGTATTTTATACACATACATATGTATGTATGTACTATGTACTTTGATCATATGTGATATGTGAAGTACTATATGGTCATATAGTCAGCAGCCTTGCGCACCACCATGTATTTTTCTTTTATGAGACATCGGCAGTAGAGACACCATCAGAAAACATGGGGAGAGAAAGGGGNNTGGCATGCATCTAAGGTCCCCGAGCTGGATCCGAACCAGGGACGTAATGGTCATATGGTATGCATCTTAACCACTAGGCCACCAGGATGTTCAACTTCATGTAGCTGGTAGACAAATTGTATGCCATACCAGCACATAATATAGACAAAAATAAAGATTTATCTTTATATCTATGTATATCCTAAAATGTTCAAAAAAAACAAAAAAAAACAACAACAACAACTCATCTTGCAAAACCACAAAGTCCTTTCAAAGCTTCCTGTAACTGTAGTTGGTCTACATTCCAACCCAAAACAAATGGTCTAGATTCTAGACCCATGGTCTATATTCCTAATTTCTTTGAGACCACTTAAATAGGAAAGAATATGCCATCATCCATTGGTGGGGTATGGCATAAAAAATGCACTTCCTGGCACTTTTTATTTCTTTGTTTATTTTCAACCATCCACTTGAGTACCTTGGAGTTTCTACGCCACACCCCACCCATGGATGAGGGCATATTTTTTCCTCTTTAAAATAATTTCCTTTCCCCTCCAAGAGCACCAGTAGTTGTATAGTAGGGGACACCAAGAGCTCCTGTTTGTATTTGTATTCTTTTTCTTTGAAAACTGTTCAAGGCCTGCAAACTAACATAAGGCATGCAAGCTGACAAACTGGACCAATTTGCAATTTGTGTCTGAATGGAGCGTGGGTGTGGGGAGGGAGCTTGTGCAGGTAAGTCAAGCAAGATTAAAAATTGACATTACTTAGTGATGATGTGGCATGAAATTGAAGTTACATAAAACTAGGATATCAATGACTGATCATAGCAACATGAATTTCCTCAGTAGTGCCACATAGAAAACAAAAGGAATTGGAAAGGACAGAGAAATATAGAGGAATTTGTAAACACTGATAACTGCGATTATGATGAAAAGGAAGGAAAGTCACTGCATTATATGTAGTATACTGTTTACATACTGTATAAATATAAGATGCAGTTCTTAACCTGTTATTGTTCACTTCGGTTTGTTGTGTTATTTGCGAAAATAAAAATTAATATGTGAGAGATGTGGTGTTGGTAGGATTTTTTTTTCCAGACTGTGACGCTAGAATGGATTAGAAATAAATTAACAAATTGCTTGCCAAAAAGCTGTCAATAACATATTTGATGTCTGCACAGGATTTAAATGTCTGTGGTTGATATGAAGGTCAAAATGTCATCTTTCTGACAGATTGTTAAAAGCTGGAAATTAATGGATACTTTAAAAAAATGGCTAGTCAATAAGGAAGCTTAAAGGAGTGTGTCCAGAATAGTGTGTCAGTGTCCTTGACTGCTGCTACCAAGCACCATCTTCAGCCCCAAATTAGCCTCATGCATAAGTAATGCAAGTCGAGGCCAAATTTGTTTGCTCTAATTTTGCTACAAACAGTTTCTCATGCATTACGTAGCCACAGGTTTAACACAGATTAAAATTGACTCATCAATGTGAACATGGTGTGGACAATAAACGAGATTGTGTTTGTGCTGCAAGTAACCGGCTGCTTTTTTTGACATGCGAGGCTTGTAACTATTAGAGAGTGTTCGAAATGCAAAATGCTTTTCAGTGAAGGAATGAATCAGAGATGGAAAGAGCTGGCGGTCAACAGTTCAGCCCCATCAGCTCTGTAACAAACTGGTGAGCAAAAATCTAATAACCTGCAGGATTCTCTCTCTCTGCCATTCTGTTTCAGTGCTCCATAATTTCCATTACAATCCTTTTGCTGTGGTGCAGATGGAGTGGCTCGTTTCAGTGTGAGAGATCCCACCGAAATGGCACGCGAGGAGCACTCTGCAGCTCTATTTCACAACGGGAGACACTGACAATCCCCGTAGGCACCAAAGAGCCTGTGCTGAGAAACAACAGACTGACAAACCTGTCGTAGTCTTGACAGATCTCCCCCACTGCTATCAGCGCCTTCAGGTACTCGTTGGGCTGGTAAGGGTTGATGTAGTGCAATGAACAGCTGTTCCTGGGGTCTCCATTGGAGGCTGTGAAGTCAATGGCAACCTGATAGGAAGAATTACAAAGTGTGCAACACAAACAAAATGACAGAAACAATTAAGTTTTTCTTTTGCTACTTGAACTTTTTGCAAAGACTTTCATTCGGCTGCTCTTTCTGTGTGAGCGAGCCTGCAATATGCCTAATGGCAGCATAAATGATCTGATCAGAGGTAAGAATTTGCACTTTTCACACCCACGTAGATTGAGGCAGCTACAGTTCCCATACACTGTAGATCCAAGCAGCCTGCTATTTCAACAAGGAGGAACTGCATCTACCACCAGCAGTCCTCGTGATTAATATTCATTGTTTCAGTAATCCAGCCAGAGAGTGAGAGGTAGAACTAAAGAGTGCAGACCAAAGGGCAAGAGTTGAACAAGGTTTGAATTTATTCCATGAAGCTGCCCACAACAAGAAAACTAACTGTGTACGTGGACAAAAACACCATCAGGATGTTTCAAGGATGAAAAGATCTTTAAATACTGTGTAAAGCTTCACAATTAGAAAATGTAACATTCGCTGCATATTACATGCTAATGGACCACCAAAGAAAAGCAATACCGACGTCTATAAGTAATATGCAGAGAATTTGACAGTAGTCTGTAATTCATACAACTAGGACCAGTGCAGTGAAAAGCTTAATGACAGCTGCTCCATTTACCGTAAAGTGAATCTGGCATCCTCCCATGATGTAATCTAAGAAGGAGTACACTCTGTGGAGCTGCAAGAAGAAAAAAAAGAATATTTCTTTAAGGCAAAACCTCAGAAGGGATGTTTGGGTGGGAGAGTTGTAGCATCTGGTAATTAAAACGGAATCAACTCAACAAATCTGTTGACTGCAAAGGGTAAAAAAAAAAATGCTGTGATATATCTTGTCAAAGCAGCGGAAACTAAAAATGCCCTTGGTGTAAACAGTCGAGAAATTTCCTCATTCAGATGTACAGTGAGAGAAACCAAACAAGACTGCTTCTATATAAAGTACATACATGCAAACAGGCATTTATTGTTAAATTTAATTCATATTCAAGACCTGTTTCATACAACAAACAGCTACTGGGTCCAATTTTGTTGTTTAGTTGTTTTATTCTTGTTTCATGATGTAAAATAAAAGAAGAAAACACTGATTGGTTCAACTCCAGTATGATACATGATATATTTCTGCAGCAGATTCCTACCTTAAGGTCACTGAGGATGACAACTCCTGAATTTTTATAGTTTCTCTTCTTCTGTTTGTACTTGGGATTCATACAATCCCACGTTACCTTAAACAAAGCGAGTTGAAGACAAAGAACAGGGGCAACGTTTAATGGCATTTTGAACACTGGCGATATATACATATCTTGGCATTTGTTTCATCTGTGATGGATTTCAGCAGAGTAAAATGAGAGGCACATTGGAAATGGATGAAACAGTTACACGGCTGTCTCTCCTCCGCTCCGCCTCCCCGTTCACTGACCTTATTTCCACTGGAAATTTTCTGCATTTCCCTGAAAGTGGCGTAGAACTCGCCGATGAAGTCGTGCTTCCCCCTGGAGTCATAATCCCACACTAGGCACTGTGGCACATGCAGACAACACTGTTTACTACTTTCTCTCTGTTGGTTTGGCCGTACATACAATATCAATTAATTCCTTTATCCCTCAGATATTCAGTATACATCTTTTATTCAATTCCCTTTAAGTCCATATGTATATCTAAGTGGTGGTTTTTACTGGTGTGGACTTACAGTTGTTAAAGGTCCCTTACCTTGAGCTTCCGGTCCTCATCACAGCTGCACAGGGATATGAGAGACACTTTGAAGGGCTCCCACACAGGATTCAGGTTGTTTTTAATCACCTGTTGGAGTAGGAACACGTTACATATGAAGCAAAGTGGCAGAAACAGCTGTTGAAACTGAAGAGGGAATATGATGAATTTACCTCAGTTCTGTGCACAAGCTGTTCAGTTTCATCGTCATTGATTCGGTATATTTCCAGAAATGGGTCTGACTTGCTGAAGAGATCCTGCAGAGAAAACAGAATAATAAAACGACTGACTCTTAATGTTGATACAGGACCCTGTGACGACTGATCCATAGGAAAGATTAGAAAATCTGAGTAAGTAAGTGTTTCTTCTGGTAACATTAGGTCACATTTCTGCCTAAAATTGAATCAAATAAAGAAATAGTAATTTTCTAGTTTTCTTTTTTAGTTTTATTTATTCAGGAAGTCTCATTGAGATCAAGATCTAATTAACAAGAGACAAAATGAGAACAAATGACATACATACGCCATCATATTTAACACTGAGGGTTTGATTTAATTTGATTTGCTGTGTTTTTCTTGAAGCTAATGAGTCAGATAATGTTTGCCAATATTTACCATGGGGCTGTGAAGAACATCACGTGGGCGAAATTCACCACTAAAAATTCAGTGTTTGGGTTGTTTCAATATGTATCTCGGGCTGTTCAAATAGTGTCTATGAAGGGAAAGTGAAATTTATACAAATGGCTGTTGACACTGATTTATCATAGCTGATTGCAGAGGCAGAGGTAATTGTCTCTGTGATTAAAGGTCAGGGAGAAGCAGGCATCAAATTTACAGCACAGCATGGTGGCTCTTTTGGAGGAGACATTGGTGAAGTAAAATTGAGAAAAAAGAGGGCGTTTGTAACTTTTTGGCCAGAGGAGAATTTAAGAATATTTTACAAGCTTCCAACTCATGCCATTCCCTGGTTATTACAATTTTTTCATTCAATCACTGACCTTTTTTCTTGCGCCAATGGCCTTATCAACCTGCTATTTCCTCCCATACAGCCTTCCTTGCAGTCCTGAAATATCTTTATTGGTTTCTTCAACCAATATTTGAAGCTCACTAGCAGAGAATTTAAACTTTCTTTTGCGCTCCATTACTTCCCATGTGCTAAATGCATCTAAAATAGCCCAGCACTGGGTTGTTGTCAACGTCATGCCTTCAAATGAACTCAACGATGGCTGTGTCCGTTTACATCATCAGTGTCAGTAAATACCCTGCTAAATTGAAAACATGCGATAGGTTGTGCATCCTTTACGGTTATTTGCGGTCGCCTTAAATCATCCCCTGAGTCTCAAGTACAGGCGTCTGAGAGCAGAGCAACACTGATTATTTAGGTCAATAGATTCTTCAGGGAGGAAAACAAATGATTACTGTGTGTGTGTGTGTGTGTGTGTGTGTGTGTGTGTGTGTGTGTGACTGTGGCGGTTGGGGGGTGGGCGAAGGGGTTTTGTGTACACCGAATGAGACAGTTAATTCTGCATTTCCCGCCACATTAGCCAGATACATCTCCTGAGGGACAGGAGCAAAAAAAGAGCTGTAGCATCCTCTCTTTGTTGTCATGGCAACCGCTAGCCAGTGACATCAGCAGCATGGACTGATGAGACACACACATCAAAATTCAATCCCAGGCTAACAATAACGGTAATGTTAATCATTAGCAATTACCACAATCTATGATATCTCATCATTAATCAGCGTCTATACTGTGATCCTTCGGTACTACAGTAGGTTGAGAGGTGATGCCGCTGACAAGCAGCTAATTAGAAACAGTGTGCTTCAGTCATCATCTGCTGTCTATGTTAGATAAATTGCTACACCCAAGTGGTCTGTCACAGCTTATTAGCATTGTTAAGAAAATGTATATGAGTGTATAATACACCCAATTGCTGATAATATCAAATTTTTATGGGAACTTTAAAATCATAATACTATTATACAGGTTTGTAGTATGACAGGAGCTCAAAAGTTACTTTGTCTGACCTGTTGACATCCACCATTTGCTTTATATAATGGCTTTGTTTACATGAATTAACCAGTTAAAGCTGCACCATTCAGTATTTTTATATCAACAATGGATCAATGAATCCAGGACGCATGGGGTGTTTTAGCATCTGTTAAACATCTGGCAAACAGACAAAGTTAGTGAGCATTTAGAAACTAAAAAAGCTAAACACTGGAGTTGGTGGAGACCAAAATTGTAATAAAAGGAGAGTGATTATTGGATTTACATTCATCAGGTGGTTAGAAACACAACTCCAAGTGAATGCTCTTCTGTATGTCTGCTGGATGTGTAAATAGGCTACTGTTTGCTAACCAGTTTGGGGCAAGTTACTCTGATTACTCATTAGCAATTAGTAACGTTACTCATTACTTTACTTTCATTACTCAGCCCATCTCCATCAGCGCCTTTTAAACAACTTCAAAGCCTGTGTTGCTGCCCAACACTGTTGCTAAGACGTTGAACATACGTCAGTGTAGTGTTTGCTGCTACATTCGTTGCCCTCAAGCGGCCTAAAAAATCAATTATTGCGGCTTCAACAGTAAATTTCAGCCCTTATCCTATCCCATCCCACTCTCACAGAGCAGCAGCTTGCTTCTAATACAAGAAATGTAAAAGCAAACACTGCTCACACCCATGTTTGTTGTTGACCTCAAAATGTTTGCGCAGATGATGCAAAAATGAGCCAGACTTCGCTGACAAACTAGACGTCTCATAACCAGAGCCTGAGCTTTCCTAGTTTATCATGACCAAGTTATGTTTGCGATCATCCACCTGAAGATGGGCTATTTTTCTAACCACAATGAAATTGTCTGTGCATGTAAACAAAGTCAAAGTAATCGTTTTTTACATCAGTGTTTTTAGATATTTGCAAGATTTCATTCCAAGAAAACTCTGTACCAAATAAGCTGCTGTAATGTTTGTTCAGAGTGAAAACATGAACACTTCTGTGTCTCAGCGGCACATGATTACACAACATTGCTCCCACGGTGAAGCACCCACAGCTGTAACATCCAAAATGTAACGGTGATTTATTTGAATGCTCAAAAATCTCAGTGGCAATCGCGTCAGTTTAAACAAAGCAAGCGGGTGGATTTCGGCATAAATTCAAAAGCACACTGGATATATGAAGCAAATATCACATGCAGGGAAAGGTGCACTTTATAGCAAGGATTTTTTTTTTTTGTCATTTCCCCCGTGTAAGAGTCAGGTTCAATTTCACTGTCAGAGTAGGTGTAGATTGCAAACTGCAATTTCAAAAGTAAATGTACACACTGTAGAAAATTTGAATTTTTCCCCCAACACCACTGAGAATCAAGGGCAACCTATGAGTGTGGGCTCCTGAGGCTCAATCCCAAGAACATGGAGCGACTTCAGATCATCAGAGTTGTAATTGGATGTAAGCTCCCGCTGTCTTTTTGATTGAAATATGCCTTCAGCAAAGTTTGACAGTGTGAGATGTGAGAGCAGGAGCAGCTAAGGTCAGTGATATCCAACCTTAAAGTGGAACCATATGAATTCAACAAATAATAACACACGTTTCACACGTGATATTATGTGCTGTCATGTAACTGACATGCGAGACTAGTGTGTCCACAAATGATCATTGTGCCACATTATGCCACTGCAAAGATGTGATATAAAGTGTTATTATCACTTTTTTTTTCTCTCCCTGTAACATGATGTTATATATTGAATCATGATGAAACTGAAAAATAATCCTTTACATGTGCATAACTTCAAGGCCAGTGATGCACTGTGGGTACTTTCTGAGGTTGCACTACAGTATCATGATTATCATATTACTACTACTACTATCCCTGTCCAGTGCTGCTAAACCACATCTAATAAAACATGAGCAGTGTTGGTATTTCCATCCAAACTGTGAGCCCCACTCACCTTATCATCAAGCTTCTTGGCACAGAAGGAGAGCTCCACATACCCGTTGTTGCCAGAAATTTCCTCAGCGTGCACCTGAAAGGAAATAAGATTTGTCAGTAGTATTTTGTACTTACTGGCTTCACTATTCATGGCAAGAAATACTGAGTTGTTTTCTTTAGAAAAACAACAACCTTAAAGCTTGTAAAAGCTACTGTTGTGACCAAAATTGAAACTCCACACTTGAAATATAATTTTAAAAAAATGATATTTGGTTGCATATTAAGCCTCTAAAAAATTAAGGTGGATATTATCAGCCAGCATTTAAAACAAACTGCTTTACTTGCAGTATATCTGAACAAGTTACCTCTTTTATATTTCAAAAATGACCATGGGTAAGGCATTAAAATGGCTCACACTATATTCTGTATTCCAATTCAAGAGTGAGATTTAATACAGGCCATCTTGTCCTGAAAATCACACAGTCAGTTATTATGTCAGTATTCATACACCATTTTTATTTCCAATGCAAAAAGTAACTTTTACTTTTGTAGTGGTCACAGCAGTAAGCAGTTAACAAAGTGAAGTGGCTTTTACTTAACAACGGATTGCTGACTATTAAAACTAGAGAGTAGAGAGTCCCATTAGCTGCAAACTAATGGGCCCCCGCTGTTACAGGTCATTCGTCTCAACTCGAACATTTAGCTTTTTATGGATGTGAAAGTTACGACATACAGTACAGTGCAACAGTAAAGTTTTGTTACAGCTGGTTCTCTGCATGGCTGCTTTTTTTCATCTGTTTATGCTTGTGTGTTTCTTTAAAAGAAAAAATTCAGGATTAAAAATCACAGAGTACCCTCTGCCGCTCCCATAAGGCCCACTCACTCAGAACACAGACATTTGCTCTCTCTCTCCGGTCGTCTATTTGAAACTGACAGAAACTTTACATCAAACTGCTAGAACTGTAGCTGTAGAGCACGCACGGCTAGAGCTTGACAAGGTTTGACAGTGATGATTGGCAAAGTAGGAAACTTGTCAGACAGGTACCAAGTGCAGAGAAAAATCTTTATAAAAGGTGTGGGCAGAAGGTGTGTGTGTGTGTTTCTTTCTCTGTGTCTGTGTGTGCGCTTATATTTCTATCCTTGTCAGGACCCATTTGATGTTTAGACCTTGAGAATGAGCACATTTTGGCTCATTCTCAATTTTTGCCCAGGGCATTTTGTGTGTGTGTGTGTGTGTGCGTTGTGTATCTACATGAATGTGCAGACTGATTATAGAAAGTAAACACTATGTTAGAAAACAAGTCCTGGACATTGAAATGTCTCAGAAAGCCAAACAACGTAACAGACACAACCTTGTCCATGGTAATGATGATGATACATGTTAAAGGAGAGCTGTTTTTAACTATACAATAATAATAATAATAATAATAATAATAATAATAATAATAATAATAATTATAATCATGTATGCATATAGCACTTATTTATATTGCAATATTTATTGATCGACGCGTGACCCCAGTCCAATTCAAAGATTTCAACCCAAACCCAAACCCGGATCTCCACTGTCCCTAAAAACGCCCCTGGTTAATGTTATGGTAAGGGCTTAGGAAATGCATTATGTCAATAGGAGTCATCACAAGTATAGAAATACAAACATATGTGTACAGTATGTGTTTGTGCGTGTGTTTCCTGACCCTTCTTCTTCTTCTTCTTCTTCTTCTTCTTCTAAAAAATCTATATTCAGCCTATTGTGTCTCTAACACAAACAGTATATTCATGGATTCATGTATTTATGCATATATTAAGAATATATACACACACTTTCTATAAGGGTAAAATAGCAAGAAGCAGAAGCAAATGGTCTAATATTACAAATGCAATAAAAACTAACAAAGACATTTTAGTGTCAGCATGTGTGGGCAGTGACTACATGTTGGATAAGGGTTTAACATTATGATGGTGAACTGAATTCTCTATATTTGCATAGTTGAAATGGTCAAAAAAATCCCCCTGTGTGCACTCTCATAGTTATCATGAAGATCTTCAAAAGGTCTTTGCTGTTGGCTCTGGTTTAAATAAAGTCTAACTCTGGCAGGAGATGAAATGACAAAGATTTAAAATGGATGAGTTTGTCTTTAACTTGTCCCGCACAGCACAGGGATCCTGGGTTCAAATCTCAGACCAAGTCCTCTTTGTACGCAGGCAGTGAATGAGGAGAATAGATGATAGAAAAGCTTCCTGCTCATGTGAGAGAAATAGTATAATAGATAACAATAGAGAAATAGGAGTTTAACTTCATATGTTCATTGACACCAAATATACAGGGGATGGGCACAAAAACAGGAACATCTGTACAGTATAAGACAAACAGACATTTATTGAAGAGCACTTGCATTGTGTTGCATGATATCGTTCTTTTCTTGTCCACATCCTGTACATATACGGTTAAACAGACAACAGCAGGCCTTACAGCACCTAGTCTGCCTCTCTTGTGTATTCCCAAACAAGGCAAAGCCATTACTCTGCAGGCCAGAGTGGAGCACCGCACGATCTAGCTCATCTTGTTTTTACATACTACCACCACTGGTTTGTTAATTGTAAGACGGTGGTTAATGACCCAACAGCTCCTCTCTTCCACATCTGACACATGTGATTTCTTATACATGCATCATTTCTTATGGATTTGCTTGCTTCCCAGTGTGTATTGGCGCGCTGAGCAGGAATGGCGCCCCATGCCACCAAAAATGGACACTGGCATATAGAAAGTGCTCAGAGAGGATGTATACTTTTCACAACTATCACCACAACAAAACAAAAAAACCAACGATGTAAATCGGCAACATCAAGCCAATCTGTGAGTGGTGCGTTCAACTTTATCTTAAAAAAGTATTTGAAAATAGTCTAAAAAATCAACTCAGGCTAGTAAAGAAAAACTGAGAAAATATTCAGGTATTTGCAGTATAACATAAACAGAATGAAAGGCCATCATGGTGCCTGAGAGTGAACAGATGAGGGACTGGAGAAAAAAAAGCCAAAGAGCAGAGAAATCTTCCTGCTACTGTACTATCTATCAATTTTCCACCCATTATTTCATTCAGCTCTCACTGGCCATTAGCCACTAACTTCCACTTTCTTGATGTCCGGCAATCCAGACAATTTAATTCACCGGAGCAGTAAGGTCAGGAGCACAATGTGAGAAACTTACCGTGATGGTGGATTTGCCGGCATATTTCCCATACTTCAGCAACAAAGGCTTCACCATCTTCTTTTGGGCCACGATCTGCAAAGAGCAAGATAAACACAATGTTGGCCTTCAGCCCTTAGTAATAAAAAGCAGCGTACAGGGATCTGAGTCATCAACACCAGCGATAAGTATCCATCGCTTACTCTGCCACTCTACGTAGCAAATATACAGCCTCAGGGTTATTTACCACCAACATCACAAGCAAGGGGAGATGCTTTTGTATGTTTTAGATCTTTTATAGCAGGTAAATCACAGTTTTTAGGGCACAAAACTAACAGCACTGTACACATAAATCAGTGTGTTTTGGAAAACACAACTAATACAAGTCAACAAAATGGGTTATTACTGTAAGACAATAGCATCTGCCTACCTGGCCAAGGGTGCACTCCACCCCACCCAGAAAGTCATCATCGCGGGTCCCGATGCTGTGAGTGCCATGGATGTCATACACTTCAAATCGTAGCTTCTGAACCTCCTCAAAGTAATAGTCCAGTGAGAAAACCTTGGCAAAGACCGGGTGCAAGTTGCTCTTGATCACTTCTGTCCTGTCCAGCTGAGAGGGAACACACTGAGTAAGATTTTGAACCTTCACACGCTTTCATGTAATACATCTCGACATTGTAATATTTGTTATTTTAATTCACTATATGTGTGATTAAAGCAATAGTTGACCTTATGGGAATTAAGCCTTTCTTTGACAAAGCACTTTTACAGATTGCACCCTAAATCATTTCACAGTAAGATCCAACAAAAATAGGTTTGGAAAATAAATACAGCATATTCGTCTTCTTACTTATTTTGTGGAGCACCAGCGTATATAGAAGGGCAAATGTTATTATGTTCTGTCAAGAGGATGATATGAGAGAAGATTGGAGGGCTCGGACATTTAATCTCAGCGTACAGAAAACGTCCATGCTTGTCTTTCAGTGCCTGACAAGGAAAAGCTGAGCTCTCTGAGGCCCCATCAGCACACGATGTAGGATTTAGCTCTCACACAGCTCCATGAACGTCTGCATGCCGCCCAGTTTGCCACAAGGAGAAATAATCATTAAATATTATATTTTAATCTACGGAGGTTATTTGTTTAGATGAAATAAAATATTTGACTAAATACATGTAATACATGAATTTTTAGTAGTTATGTTTATCTTTACTGCATGTTTTGGAAGTCCAACCTCAATCTATGAAAATGATATGCCACAGAGTTGATGTGCTGATGTGAAATTAAAGACTGGCTTTAGCCTTAAAAAAGGTTTTACATCTGAAAAAAATCTTTCAGTGGTCATCCTAAATATACAATTGGATACAATTTTGTCTGTCACAGTGTCCAAAGTCATTTCTTCCTTGTCAGTGGAGCAGGTCCAGACTTCAGGTCATGCTGGCTTCAGAAATTGGTTACATTGCTCTCTTGTCTGCTTCGTTTTGCTTTGGTAGTGATAGTCTTTTTGAGAAAGAAAAAAAAGACTGAACTGTGACAGTTTTAGGAATGATACAGTATTTCAAATAAGAATGATGATGCCTACCGCACACGCATATGCACACATATTACTGTATTACAAATCTATAGATGTGTGACAAACAGCATCTGAAACACCATCATACCATAATTTGATATCCACACCCACTTTACGCCATGATTGGCCAGCTGTGAGGTAGTGAGAAAAGCTGGGTTTGAATCTCTCTCTAAAACTGTCTATTTTCATTCTATATCCAACTATTTCTGTCACTTATCATTTGTTAAAACAAGTGCAACACCATCAATAACTGCCAGGAGAGACTGCCTGAAAATGTGTACCATTATCCCCATTTTCAAATGATTATTGAGGTCTGGCGACTGTGAAGGCTATAAAACATTATTTATATAATATATTTTTATGCTCATCAAAGCATTCGGTGACCCCTTGTTCCCTTTGGGCATTATCATCCTGAAAGAGACCACTCCCATCAGGATAGAGACGTTTCATCATAGAATAAAAGTGATGAATAACTTTGTATTGATTTGCAGCGACCCTTCCATCTAATGGAACAAGTGGACCAACACCATGCCAGGAAACCTCCTCCCACCTGTATGGAAGCATCTTCACTATCTTCACTACTTTCATTTATATAGGTTTTTCCCTTATTTGTAAGCCGTCTGTAACCCCTCATCTGTATCCTTGTTTATTGTCTTTCTATGGTTTATATCCTTGTTTTACTCTGTTGCCAGTTTGCATGCCGAGGCAGGACGTCTGCTCGAAACATCCGTGCATGAATAAACAATTTAATTGGAGTGCTGTCCTGCTCCTGACTTTCTGATTTTTGCTTTTGAGCATTCAGTACCCTGCTGCACGTAACAGGGTGGAACAACGTGTTCATTCATAATCAGTTTAATTCTTCTTTGCCTTATTACCAATTTGCAATTCATTTTTTGGTTAGTAAATGGTAAAACCAATGGTGAGCAACATTTGTTGCTTAAAAAACAGGGTTTTGTTTTGTCACATCTCCATTTGCCTGAACTGAAAAATAAACAGAACTGAAAATAATCAGACTTTGGTCTCTGTCACGGTTCTATGAATAACCTGACTAGCTCTCGAGTTAACATCTGCCTCACTTTTTCAGGTTTGTAATATGCAAACAACAATAATTTTTTTTAAAAATGATAATAAATGCAATGGATGTTAATAGGTCTACTGTTTCATTTTCACTCTGGCAAACACCACAAAGAAAGACAAGAACTTCCAGAAAGGACTTGGCTTCCTTGGCCTCATTCATCCCCACTTCTCTCTATTGTCTTCCCTTGCCCTCTCCTCCTCTCTTTGTGCCATCTGGATGGACAGATTTGGGATGAGTCTGATGAGTCTGTTTGTTGATGAAAGCTAATCAGAGCTACGGAGGATAGGTTGTGCCGAAGTCTGTGACGCCCGTTTGTTGTTGGTGTGGGGCCAGAACTATAGAGAGATCCCTGACATGGAAAATGAAGGCTTTCTCTAATCAGTTCTGCCAGGCAGGTAGAGGATTATCTTTGTAGCTCATAACAAGCCCCTGTAGCTTAGGTTAGACATCAACAGAAAGATCAGGGTTTGAATTAACTCATTATCATGGGAGCATGTAGAGTCCAGTTCACACAAAAAGAAGAGGAGTCTGCTGTAGCAGAAAAGTCACTTCCACCCTGCTGCTGCGTTTGTCCTTGGAAAAGATCAGGTGGTGAAATGAGGGAATAATGAAATAAAAGCAGTTCAAGAAATTGCAGTTGCGAGTCAGTGGGGCCAAACAGTGTGAGCTCAGAAAAGAGAAAGAGGGTGGCGGTGATATGAGTGGGCTCAGCCTCTTACTCAGTTGTTGACGTAAGTAAACAATTTGCACAAGCAATGGTGCCTCCCAGTACTGAGGGATTTGACAGCGGAGGATTGGACAACTTGTGTGCACTGTCAGGACTGTCAAGACTCAGATAGATAGACAGACATTCATAGAAGAAGTACAGATCTTTTACTGAAGTAAAAGTAGCAATACTACATTATACAAGTGCTCCATTTAAAGTAAAAAATGTCCATATTTTTCTGAAGTAGAGGTACAAAAGTATTAGCAGCAATTATAGATAAACAGACAGATAGATAGATAGATAGATAGATAGATAGATAGATAGATAGATAGATAGATAGATAGATAGATAGAACTCTTCTGACATCATCATATGAATCTGCTTCAGTTAGTGCAGCTAAAAATAGCCACTCATACGTGCTACACTGAACCCAGGTCAGTCATCTCATATAACAACCTCCTTACAACTAAGAAAAATCCATAACCGTGTGCTCAGCTCCGTCCGCCGAGTGTTTTTATCATCACTGCCACAAAATAGTATCTCGAGGTTCAACATTCATGCAGTCCAAACATTACAGTGAGTATCTTCAACAAATGGCTCCCATGTGGCAGGAAGCTGGCAGGGTTACAGTTAATTATTATCTCCCATTTCCCTGAAAAAAAAAGAGAGCTTTTTGTTGGATGGAGGGTTTGCAGGAAAATAAATCTATATAATTAGATATCCTCTGCCACGTTTTAACACATCCTCTACTTAATGGAGACCTGTGTTTTGGCTTTCCCTCATGAACTAAATGACTTAATTAACAGGGAAATGAGAGACCTGCTGCCCACGCTCCAAATCAGCTTGGGACCAATCCAAGAAAGTAAACATTTTCAGCTGGAACACAACTGCGTATTACCAACCTGCTGTTTGTCCACGCATGTAGACCAGCGGTATACTGTATACATACAGTATATATACTGTATATATACTGTATACACTGTACAATCTGAATCCTACAGGGCAGTCAGTACAATCTGTTGTAAATTATTGAATTGTGGAGAGAGACAATGTTCACTCTTCCTGTGCAAATGTGCGCCACACTCCACATTTTTAATTCTGGATCAGACAGCTGTCGTGTGAGCCGTGATCTTTTCCGAAAGAGTGAAAAACAGCTGCAAGTTCACCAAACCATTTAACAGATTTATCTTCCTGGCTGATCTTGTGCGACAACACAGGTTTTTGGGGATGACTGGAGTGGGGCTGAAAATTCATCCCACTGTATAAAAATTTCACACGTCACTGCTTAATCTTGAAATCTGAGCTTTTCCAGATTTGTAATACTGGACGATGGAAGGACGGCTGGCCAACTGTGCTTTCCCCGCTGTCTTGCTGTGCAAAAGTTATGTCTAAATATTAAGAAAACATGTTGCTCAGATCATCTCGAGGTGCTGTAATTTGAATAATTTGAACTAGTGATTCAAGGCATGATTCTTTACACATTAAATAATGTGGTTAATGACTCAGATAGGGAGATTAATAAAAGATGGTGGATTCATTTTTAAAAGCTACATACTGCTGCCTTTAGAACTGGTGCCTGAGGAGATATCAGCCTCCATTTCTGCATTTGTCAGATTGAAGGAAAAACAAAGAGGGGGGGGCTCACCTCTGTCCACTGTCCGTTGGTCTGTACCATGAGTATGACACAGGGGTCTGACTTATTCAGCGTGTCTCGGTCCAGCAGAGCCTTGCAAGACACGCGCAGCTCCACTTTGGAGACGCAGGTAGCTGGGCCGCTGAGGCTGGTTGCAGGGGAGGTGGCCTCCTGAACGTCATTCATCCTGGCTCGGGGCAAGAGGAGCTGCCAACCAGCGGAGCAGTGCGGTGTGAGGCTGTTGGTAGCTCCAAGGGACGGGAAAATGTAGTGGTGGGTTGAGGGATCTAGGTAAAGACGTGGCACGCTCACAGGAGACAGGCTCTTTTGACTTGGTACAGATGTCACAAAAAGAACAAGAGATTCCTGTTGAGTCCCAGGGGACCAAAACCAAAGCCGAGCTGTTATCACCGCCTGTCTGAGCTACCCCCTTGTGAGGAATATCATCTCACCCCGGTAATGACAAGAGACAGGACATGAATGAAGGCTGTGCTTTTAGGAGGCTAGATCAGATCCCTGGAAGGATTCATTTAAGACAAATCTGGTGCTTCCTCCTTCCCTTTAAATGCTTTTAACTCCAGTATGACAAAGAATTACAATGCTATCCACAAAAATATATACAAAGACATAGACTTGATATTGTCATTGTCTGCATACTACTATTTTTTATCCTGTTTCCAGTACTAAACAGGAGATAGCAAACAGTTTTATTGGAGAAAATGGGTATTTTCCCCTTCTTCAACAATGGGTAAACAAGTGAAAGTGGCTGATAAAATCAGGAATCCAACAGACACATGGCTGAGTGTCTTTATTGCCTGGAGGATAGCATAAAGCTAGGACAACAAGGACTTTGTTTAAGGTGGTGAGCATCCGCCCTGCTGAAGTGTCCTTGAGCAAAGGGTTTATGACCCCTCTTTGACTGCTTTGAAGGGGAGGAAAGTATGAATTCCTCCACCAGCATCATTTACTCCAAGTGTCACATACTGAGGAGACACATGAACAAGCGTGCTGCACTGTTTCAGCACCAGGGACAGCGCCCGTGGTTCTGTTCGCCAGCTGTGAGTCTGGAAACCAGATGTGACCAGAGAGGCATCAATCTGAAACTTAACTCAATAAAGCCGGAAATACAATGAGACTCGGAAGCTGTAAGATACGAGGCATGCAAAAGTTGTAACGTAAAAAAAATAAAAGCCTCTCGGTAAAGCAACACGTCCGCTCAAGAGCGAAACGCTTCAATCCAACAACTTAAGGACGGCGATACAGGAAACGCTCCTGAACGGGTTCTTAATAATTCATCATAATAAATGAACTCCGCCGCAAATCTAATCAAGCAATCCTGAAAAAAAAAACACCAGTTAACGTTCAGGGCGGCGAAATGACGGTTTAGTTCTCCTAATTAGAAGAAGCAAAGCGTCGCACTAAAAATGAACAGTCTACTTTGATAACACCGTCTGTCATTGACTGATCTCACTTCCAATAAGACAATCTAACAACAAGCAACCGCGCTGAATCCTCCACCCCGCCATCAAAAAATAATAAAGTTAAAAACTCACTTCCTACCTGTCGTTGTTCTTTACTCTTTAACACACTTGTTTAATCCTCTCCCATTAACACACTGCTGCCTGATTCTTCTTCTTTTTTTTTTCTTTTCCTCCGCCGAAACTCATTGGTTGGACTGGTGAGGAGGGAGTAGGCTCGGCTCGCGGAGATGAGGGAGTGGAGAGAGTCCAGCTGCTGATGTAAGGATGGGGTTTTCACTGGGACTCGATTATCGGGAGTTCAATTCAGAATCGATTAAAAACAGGACACGAGACTATGGTAATGCAGCATATTGGCTTTTATTGATTATTATTGATCACAAATGTGTGGCTGCTTTGCATGGCAAGAAAAAAAAAGCCTGAAACATAATATGTGTGTAGTTTTTGTGTGATCTGCTGACATTCAGGCTGACAGAATGATGAATCCACAAATTAATGGAACACATTTCAATCTCAGGGTGAGACATGTAATATCATACTCTTCCACACTCCCCTTGAGTTGCAGTTAATCTCTCTGCTCCAATAATCCCCTGCAGGCTCAATAAAGGGGTTTTTAATATATATTTAGACTGATGTATCAATCAGATTTTTCTCCAGCTTCAGCCTGCTGTAATGAATGTGTCACACTGTTAACATGCCTCATTAGCATTATGATCATGTTTATATTGCATAGGTAGTTCTGCATACAGCAGGAGAGCTTTTGACACTGTATGCACAGATGTTCCAGCTGTCACATCAGCTGCTCATGTTGAATACCGTCTTCTGGTCAGATTAAGAGCAATTTCCCCTTGTCATTTCGTGAACCTTTGGTCAATAATGAGCTCCCAATCTCGAATGAGATGCGTGGGCTCCATCGCACACATGAAATCAGAGGCTTAGATGATAATCCTCTCAGTGGGATCCATATTTTGTACATTTTGTACTCAGAAAACAAAGCAATTCATGGCTAAATCAACTGGTCCTGGCTTGCTTTGTCTCACCTCAGTGATGGGAGTGAGACATTTCACAGCACAACAACAGGAACACAAAAGGACGGATCTTCCAGCAGCAGCACATCACAACCACATCTCCATGTGGGAGCTCCAGACAGCTGAGGACCTGTGACTCTCTGCTCTCTTACCTTTATCAAAAACACGCATAGCTACACCCACATGTGTACTGTACATGCACATACACACACACACACTTTAGTCTAATGTCACATTAAAATGATTGTGAACTGATTCATAGATTTCCAGTCATTTGACAGCAATGCATGTTACGTAACGTACTGTTTCTACACAACGTTTATGCTCGAACCTTTTCACAGTCCACCCACAAATGTATTATTTTCATGAATGTATTTCCAGACATTGCATAACATTTATAGATTTTTAGATTGCACTGACAAAAGCTCTTTGCAGAGTTTCTGCAAAACAGAAGCGAAGGCCGTGAAAGACAAAGCAGCTGAAAAACTCAACAAAATGACTTGGGGAAATTTGGGTTCATCAAAATACAGTTTAAAACAGAAAATAAAAGCTTTGGTTTGGCTGTTTAAAAGTGCCTTGTGTGGTTGGCAGCTAGTTACGGTGCACTTTATGGTAATAGGAATGTGTAGACTTCGGCTGTCGTTTACATTTTAGTCCTGGTTCCTTTGAAATCTCAGGATTCTGTAGCGTCCTTCAGGCAGAAAGGACATTTTTTCATTAGAACTCTGCAGCATTACAACTTTGTCTTTGATTTCAAGAGGACACGGCCTATTCTTTGAGAGTTGAGCCACTCAGAAGCTTTCAGCTGGTAAAATGATGTGTGCAGGCAGCAGACAGGCAGGTCAATCAAAATATTCCAACAGCATGAAAAATAAAAACATTTGGCTCCCTGCTTTTTAATTTATCTGTGATTTGTTAAACTGATAACCGTTACACACCAAAACAACACCAAGACCCAGGTGTGAAGGAGGGGGGGGGCAAAGGTTGCTCATTTACAGGGTCCAAAGGTTTGAAGGGGCCCACGAAAATAATTTTAAAATCATCGGGGGCCTCAGAGACTGGGTTATTGCTCAGGGCCCAGAGTTCTGTACTACGCCCCTGCCAAGACCACACAGATGTCCCTTACAGATTGATCTTATTAGTGAAATTCTTTAAACAAAAGCAACAAATCCATGCCTGGATCTGCACACACCGTGCTTAACATGGAAACTTGCTGCTTTCTGACAAGGCCATCACCTAAAGTCAGTTCTCTCCTGCAGTTTTCACCCCCACGGCCTCTTCTTCCATGGGTATTCAGAGTCGGTAGGAAGCGTCTGCTTTGGGGCACACACCTGAGCCCTGTTACGCCACAGCTCCAAACAACGGCCATCTGCCGCTGCTGCTGCTGTGTCGATTCAGCACCTCACAGGACGTTCCCTGAGTTTACACATGGATTATCGATTCAGATTCCCCCCGCTGCCTCTCCCCAGTCACAATCGCTGCTGACCACATTGCGTGTACAATAACCCAAAGAGGAAGATCTCTTAACACGGCCCGATGCACTCACATTTTCAGTCAAACTAGCTCCGGTGTGTTCGTGTAACATCATCCACAGTTTTCCACCTGCAGCTCCCTCGAGTAGGGGTATTTTTGTACATAGGTAGGTTTTTGGAAATCTTAAAAGACATTATTGATTCTAAAGTCTCTCTTATTGTTGATGGTAGCTGCAACATCCCTCTTAATGGCAATCAATCACTGAGCTTGTGTTGCAGTGAAATGTTATCTCCTTGAGTCTCCCCTGTTATCATTATATTCGCCTTACTGACCTACAAATACTGTGGTCAGTTCTCCTTTATAGGGGTAAACATGATACACACAATACATCACAGGGATGAAGGTGACACTGCAGCATATACAAATATATGCAACCTCGTTGATTTCAGTTGGATAGTAGAATATAATTAAGTAGTCCGTGTAGGAAATGTGTTAATTGCTAACAAGCAAGCAAGGAAACAGTACAAGAGGCAGTCACAGAGTTTGTTCAGCTCTCCACATTATTACATTTACAGATCAACTGTGAAACACTGGTTGTTCACACTGTGCACAGAAGTGAGGAAATAAAATATCAAGTGAATATCCACAGCTACAAACTGTAACCAAAGCAGGTGTTTGGCATAGAGATTTCTCTTCTAAAAGAGAATCTGATGCTGTGAGTCTAGGGCTGCACTGTTCTCACTATCCATGTTTGTTTTTTGTTATTGGATTAATCATTTAGTCTATAAAACATCAGAAAATAGTGATACCTGTCACAATCTTCTAAATATTTATTCACAATCGTGTATCAAAAAGGAGAAAGGCAGCAAATCCTCATATTTGAGACGCGATAAGCAGAGAATATTTGGTGTTTTTGCTTGATGAAAGACTTAAATGATCAATTATCAGATTTGTTACTGATTCATTTTCTGTCAATAGACTAATCGATTAATTGACTAATCGTTTCAGCTCTGGGTCAGTTTGTATCATACACATTGACCTAACATAATCCTCTCCTCATCCTGCTTCTGCTTCTCAAAGCTAACTCTTTGATGTTGGTTTTAAATGCAGTTTATCATGGGACAAGTAAAATTCACATCACTGGCGAATATTGAAATGTGGGAGTTGTTGAGAGTGTAGAAATCTCGACTAAATGACTCTGTACTTAAATACCTGGGGGCCATTTTCATTCGGTTTAAACACATTTAGGAAAGGTGGTAAGAGGTAATGGTTCTCTAAATCCATAGTGTACTGTTACATTTGAGTTTTAGTAAATAGACTCTTAAGGATAAATAGGACCATCCATTTGAGTTCCCATTTCAGCCATATCAATCACCCCTGGTCCAAAATGACTTGACTGTCCACTCACCTCCATTAACTGAATAATTTATTTGCATTCAGACAGTTGGAACACGCAGAGACACTAAAGGAGACACAGACAAGGGCATTTAGTCTCGCCCATCCTGATTTTTTCAGTCTGTATACGTCGACGTGCTGGACTTGGGATCATTTCTGGAAGTTATCCAATGGTAATGACTAATGCAGTCGAAATAGGCAATCTCACTCCTTAGGGGAGTTTCTCTGCACCCGTGTTGTTTTGTTTGTTAACTTTTTATTTATTCATTTCACCTTATCAGAGCAACACAGCACACCCAACACGTGCAAATAGTTTAGAAATGTCCAGAACCTCTGTTGTCATAGCAATGCTTCATATTAACAGTCCGTTTTGGTTCGCGTCTGCCTGCACATAACCTTCTGTACGAAAATTAAAATTCAACTTTGCCCCCCCGCAGAG
Organism: Oplegnathus fasciatus; assembly: GCA_003416845.1. NCBI lineage: Eukaryota > Metazoa > Chordata > Actinopteri > Centrarchiformes > Oplegnathidae > Oplegnathus > Oplegnathus fasciatus. The sequence goes on along the minus strand of NTHP01000114.1, from coordinate 467,239 downwards.
GCTGACTGTAAAATCGTCCCACTGGGATGATGATGATGATCCAGCTCTCCTGGCCTCCCTCTACTGTACATCATTGACCTCCACTTCTACTATCTGTGCATTATCATGATGTACAGGTCTTATTATCATATCATAGCACGTCATGTTTAAGAGGCTATGCCTGGTTGAGACTTTGTTTCTGGTGACCTGTCTGTAAAAATATGAGTTAACCGGACGTTTGAATTAACATGTATCAGTTTCTGTCATGTGTTTTGTTCCTCTAACTGCTGAGTTACTGACATAATTAATCTGGTAATAGGCTGTTAAATTGTATGACAATTAAACTGTCAAGTCAGGTTAATAACCTGCTTTCAAAATATCCAGCTTTTTTTACAAATTGATTCTTCAATTACAGTCAACAAACCCTGCTCTTAAATGCTTTTATGTCTCCATTAATGAGCTCCATTTTGTGCCTCTAGTGCCACCTACTGCTGTAATTATGACCCTAATATAGATACTGAATCCTAATTTCAGGTTTTAGTTCATAGCTTCTACACTTCAGATGTATCTGATTATAAACTGACATCAATCTGTAAGTATAGAGTGAGAAAAGAACACTTTTTTTGTCTTTCGTACTATCAACACTGCTGTCCAGGGCTTAAAGCTTCCAAATGTTACTGAAACATCTGCTAAATAACATTTGATCATGCAGTATATAGGCATTCTTTTTTACAGAAGATACTTCGACATGTCACAGTAGGAAAAGCACTGTGTAATAGTACAACTAATGATGGCTGAATTCCATTTAGCTGCTACAGTTTCAGGGTCCTGGTATTGTGCATGTTGGCTCACTGTCAGGACTTACTATGACGCTTCAGTATTACAGAGCCATCATTTTATTAGTGACAAACGTGCTTTTCCTACTATGACAAAACAAAATGTCTGCTATGAAAAAGGCCTCTTCATGTTAAGAGGGCTTAGATCTGATTTTTAAGCAATCAGGTTTTTTCATGAACTTCTGTTTTTGTTTTAAATGTTTTTATCTTCTGTTTTTGGAACCAAAGTTATGTTGTGGTTGTAGTAAACTTTTATATTCCAAATACTGTTTTAAAGTTTTTACTTCTGACCCATTGGTATTAACAATGGTTTGTCACTAAGAGCAGCAATCTTTATTTATTGTTATTTCGACACATTTGATACCATGTATAAACCAGATCTCGCCTGTGTTTATATCTGTAAAAGTGACCCTCACTCAGTTCTTTCAAGTATTTACAAGACAACGTGTATTTTCCTCAGTGAGTTCTGTGGTAAGTCCCCTTGTCTGCTAAATAAGATCATAATCATGACATTCTCACATTGATCTTTTTAAACACTTTATTTTGCAAAGTTCGACAGTGACTATTTTCACTTCTTCTTTTCCACGTCCTGCTCGGCAGCCTCTTTGGCTCTCTTGGCACGGATGCCGAAAAGACGAGCGTTGGCGCGGGCCATACGCAGGCTGGCGAAAGCCTTGAAGTTCTTCTCATCCTCGGAGATAACCCGGGCCTTCTCCTTCTTGTGTACCTGTGTGAGAAGAAAAAGACAATAGTAAACACGTACAACACTTTTTACAAATTGCTTAATAATTCTGTCTTTTGCCAAATGACAAAAACTGGCTGACGTCGACTTATATACAAACAGAAGTCCAGTTTTATGGCATCAATATTTCAGCACAGCCAATTTGCTTTTCCAGTTTGCTTTTAAAAAGCAGTCATCAGAAAAAGGGTTCGAATGTTTCATCAAAGAAATACAGAGATTCCGGAGATTTGTCATCATCTGACTGCTGTGATGCAAAACAAACATTGTTCTTATACATTTCTGAACGGTCATCACTGAAGACATGATGGCCCACGTATGAATGGCAAAAGATAAAACTAATCACATTCATTTCCAGTGATCTCATTGTAATCTCTCCTAATAGTTTTCTACATGGATGTGTTGGGCTCAGGTGGAACCTTGAAGGAAAGGAAACTTACGGTTTTGATGGGCATGACTGGACCAGTGAGCTGAGTGGCCATCTTCAGTTCCTCCTCCTGAAAAGATTAAAACGTTAATTATCCAGGCAACAAAAAAACAAAACAAAAAAAACACCCATATTGCTCAGTTAGGCTTATTATAAAAGCCTAACTTTATCGCCAAGATTTGGGTGTTGTGAAATTACTCAAATCAAAGACCAAGTCAGGAAAAACAAAATGCCAATTTAGGCAGGTTATTACCAGAGTGATCCATTTGTAGACTGATCGTATGAACAGTAATATTAAATCTTAATGAGTCTGGAGCCAATTATGTACACTGATCTGTTTATGAGCAATTGTGAACTGACAACTGGGGCAGAGTGAGTAGTGTTTGGCTGTCAGCCTACAATGTTGTTCTGACGGACCGTACGACAGATTGCAAGTTTCTGTAACATTACTGGTCCTCTGTGATGTTTTATTTATCAGCTGGATAATCTCACACAAAAACAATCAAATTCATCACTACATGGGTGAATTAGTTTTCACAGCTCACTAGTGTGTCCCCTGTTTCATTAGGTAACCTCAAATCCCATGCAGTCTAATAAAAACCTCCTGACACAACCAATCTAATAAACCAATAAAGTGGCATTCAGAATGCAAATTATGATCTTTTGCTGAAGCTGTGCAGCTGTCAGAAACCAGAGTTAAGCTCTATGAACAGTGTCGTGCAGCGATTAAAGACACTAATCACTGCTCTGCGTTTAGATAAGTTCAAATACAAAGATACAGAGGTTAGGGATAAATCTTTGAGCTCCCTCAGAAACAAAAATCTAAACTCATCATTTCAAAATGCATGAGGAATAAATTCTTATTTTAGACAGGATTCTTTTATACAATTCTCTTTGTTACAATAAACATGTGTAAAAGCTGTTGAATTCATTTTCTTAAGATGGAGCAATAGTAAACAAACGCTGGAGAGGACTCAAATTGTACTTATTCAATTTTGAGAGCTGACTCACTCCTACTGACCACATGCCTTTGTTGAACGTTGTAACACTTGTTTTTCTCAGGAAAATGAGCCAAACAATCACAGCAATTAATTAACAACCACTACTACAGTCTATCACATGCTTTACAAATTGGATGTTAAGTTTCTTTTAAAATCTTTATGTTTCGTGCGACAACATGAAAAAGAAACTTACAGTGCTGTCTCCCTTCTTGGGAGCAGAAGCCTTCCTGGGGAACAGGATGAGCTTGGAGCGGTACTCCTTCAGGCGCTGCACGTTGGCCTGAAGAGATTCTGTGGATCTGTTGCGACGACGAGAATCAACAGAGATGCCAATGGTGCGGGCTGTCTTTTTGTGGATGCCAGCCGCCTGCAGGGAGGAGCACAGCACATTAGGAGTTAAACATAAAAAAATTTAAAAAAACTTCTGATTTGGATGTTATGTCCGCAACATGATAAGATGCTGGTGTCCATTTTGAGTAAGAAAAAGCAGTCATCAGAAAAAGGGTTCAAAGTATTCATCAAGTAAATACAGAGATTCCGGAGATTTGTCATCATCTGACTGCTGCGACGCAAAACACATAAGATTGTTCTTCTATTCCTCAACACGTCTGCTGACAGTCACTGATGACATGCTACCCCAGGTATTTCGTGTGCTATTCTCCATTTACAGTGAGAGCTCCACCTAAAAAGTCAAGCTCACAGCTCAGTATTTACTTGCACACTGGCCAAGAACGAGAGCGCTTATATACACATTCATATTTAAAATATGAGCCTTGTCCAGACTGGCATAAGCCTCACTCAAGATATTGATTATCTGGTTTATTAACATAATTGTATTTGCAAGAGTGAACTTTATTTACATATCCTGATACATATTCATGACAAATAAAGGTACTAAATTACACCCCATTAATAATGATTCAACACTTCAGCCAAATAAACTGGAGCACAGTGCTCGCTGCTCCCTCCAACGGCCTCTTTTATTGGCCAGGAATATCCTGTGTGTCCATTTTACAGAAAATTGATATATTTGCTCACAGGCAATTTGGCTGATGTGGAGGATCAAACTCCAGGATGTGACTCGTGTTTCCTTTACACATGGACATTTGTTTCCCTCTACACCCTGAATAGCAGTTGGTGGTGGAAATTAAGGGTTCTTATTCATAAAGATGAGGTCTGACGGGAAAGCAATTACTGTATATACCATAAGCTGTACGAAGTAGAGTTATCAATTTAAAAAAACACAATCACTCCTGTTTGAGCCTACTTCTTGTAAAGGAAAACAACAAACAAGTCCACATGTTCTGGGGTGATCCACATCAACAGTCATTTAGCCTTCCTCCCACAGCAGGAAAGTACATGGGAGGAAAGGTAAGGTGCACTTTGGCAAGAACATCCAGTCTTTGAGCAGCACTTCGTGTTCTTCTACAGTTATTGAGTTTTTGGGTTGGGTGGGATGTATGATTCATCACAGAAAGGCCTGTTCTGCTTTGCATCCACAGTCATCAATTGTGTTTGTTTCTGACGTGGAGGCCACCTTCATAAGCCTTCGGTTTCAGGGTCTCGGTCATGCTGACATACTAATAAGGTCCTAATCAACCAACCGATCAAGCATGCCATTGCTTAAACCTGCATGTAAAACAAATATATTTACAGATAGCTAGAATGTATTACCTTCAGTTCCTCCAGGGTGAAGCCACGTCCGGCACGAACCTTGGTGTGGTACCTAACAGTGGGACACCTGACCTGTGGCCTCAGTGGTCCAGCGACAGGACGGGGAGCAATGAGACGGGCCTTGGCCTGACGAGCCTTTCGCCTGGAGAAAGAGGTGTCTTAGTTAAACTACAGTAACAAAAGCCCCTTTTCAATCCCAGGAACTATGCAAGTCTGTTTAGTGTATTCCTGATTGTGTTTCCACTGACATCTCAACCATGATGTAGATATTACAGCATTATATTCATTGTGATGGTCCTGTGGTGGGAAAAAAGGCTGCAATTCATGTACTGCAACCGCACTGAATGTTAATCCTGGACTTGATCGATCAAAATCGTGTGTGTTTCAAGACATCCCACCCTCAATATAACAAAGGAGCCCTGATACGTTCATTGAACACGTTATCCTCCTCCATCTAACTAAAATGGAAGGAGTCTCTGTCCTTCGATTTTTGACTTCACACTTGGCGGGTGTATTGCTGAGGACACACGGCAGTGCAGTGTCAAGTGAGAAGTTGTTTGGATGAGTGGTTCTTGAGAGAGAGAGAGAGAGAGCTGCAAGCAGAAAGACCGGAGGGCAAGCAATCAGCCTGTTCCGAACAGGCACTGCACTAGTTAAAAAACATGCACATGCAGGCACATCCAAGAAAAACCACCAATATAAAAGTTATTTTAGAGGCCATGGCATCAGTTAAAAAAAAAAAAAACATGACTGGCTTCGACTGTAACTACGGGAGTGCACTGCATTCACAAGGAAAAAAAAACTCTCCCACTATGAGTTACTCTCTCGTAATTACAAGAAAAGATCTCCTAATTACGAGATCTTTATAGACGTCGTCTTAGACTATTCCGTAGCCTCAGCTGTAGTCCTTGAGGATCTAGGATTTTGAGCAGGTACCCGACAGTTCTTTGTGACACCACCAAGCTAGCTTGGATGCATTTCAAATGCATGAATTTATATCCATGAAGCATCCCATATTGACTTGACTGCTCCTGCAGAAAGAGAACGACTTCCAGCAGTTCAGACTAGGCTTTCCGCCTGAACAATGCCAACAACTTAAGATACCTACGCAGTGTTGACATACAAAGATTAATGCCACCCACATTAAGTAACATTAATATTTCCCAGTATCTCATACCGAGAAGGACATAACAGATTAAATGCGATAGTGCCATCATTGCCCACTTTCTTAACCTGCAGCTTAGGTTTGATTCAGCTGACATTTACTGGGAGCAAAACGTGATAACGTCCAGTAACTTTATGCAGCCCATTAGTTATTTTCAATACATAGTATTTTTGACATTATAATAATTAAAGTTGAACATTGAGAAGCTAACTGTGCTCAAATTGTCTGGGCTCCCATCTTTGCAAAAGTCTTTTAACAATAACTTGTTACCTCGCTCATCTTGTGTTTTAAACTATATTGCCAACAGTTTGTCTCCGCCGCTCATTCAAGATGCGACTGTAAGGCATGTTAGCTCGAGTTAGCATCGCTCCCTGGAGCACAAGGCAGTTCTTACCTGCGGATCTTCCTGGCTGGCTGGTTGAACCAGGTGCGCACTCTCTTCTGCCAGTCTTTGTGGAAGTGAGGGTTCAGGATCATTCCATTCCGGCTGGGGGCCATGGCTGCCTGCTTCCCTGCAACACAGCGTGGCACACGGACATGAGCAGGCTGTCATGCCGGCACACCATCGGTCCTCACACTGCTACGTCTGAAATGCTAAGCTAGCAGACTAACCAGGCTGTTTTTAAGGGCATGTCACGTTAACGGCTGTTACATGCCATTACTCTTAATCTTTGCCATTTCAGCATTCGTTACGTACACACATTTTTATTTTGAGGGACATTATTAAAACATGGAGCTACGAAAGTTGGCCCGTAACGGCAATGCTAACAGTCACACACAAACACCACTTGACCGGGGATCATCACTAACACAGACACTGTTCAGCAATATAACAAGGAAATCTCCAACAATAATCACCTTGTTACAAAGGTGACAAACCACTCTATTTGGGGTTGTAAGTGAAATTGACAAATAATTATAAAATAACAAGGATTAAAGCAGATTCTTTCTAAATCTGTAGAGAAAAAATTCTCATACCTACGAGGGAGGAAAATGGCCGAAAGGAAAAAGGAAGTTGTAATGCGGGGGATTGTGGGATATGTGTCAACCAGCCAATGGTCGAACAGATGCTATCAAAGAGTATATAAAGGAGGATTATCCCTACAAGAACAAACCGATGTTAGAGATTAGAATAGGCAAGATATTATTTAATGGTTGTGGTAAATATATATATATATATATATATATATATATGTATATAACCGCTAAACAAAGATTTTTCAGTATCTTTACAACAAGATGCGTTAAACTATGAAATCGCTTAAACCGATTGCACAGGGAACTATTTCATTTAAGCAAAACCGGAAATAAGAACGTGTTCGTCACACTTACTCATCTTTGTTGGGATGCAGGGAAGTCTTACGTTTCTGTTATCATAAAAGTGAAAAAAAATATTTTTTTTATTTTTTTTATTTATTTTCTATAGCTCTGGAAATATGACTAATATCAAATCACAGTCAGTGGGGCAGCGTTTAGGATTGTAAATAAATTAGTGTTGTGTTTTGAAGTAGAAATGGGGTTTGCCAAAAAGTATGGAGATCTATTAAGATTTTATGAACTTTTTTTGTCACCAAAAATTGTACGAGGATAGTAGCCTGATAATAACAATTAAAAGCCTTTAAAGTCTCTTCATACATAATTGTGTATTATTATTATTTAATATATTGTGATTGTTTTAAACAGGTGTAATTTACGTTTGCAAAGCTTTAGTAGTCTGTGCTCATGTTGCTACACTAGAAATTTATTTCACAAGCTGATTTTTAAGGTAATAATTATTTCATGGTGTTGTTTTGCGTTCACAAGTTTTGTAAAGTACAATTAGAGGTGAAGTTTTTGCACTGGCCACTAGATGTAGGCCTTTCATCAGTAGTCAGCAGCAGGCTTGACTACATCTTGTTGGTTTGCCTTATAGTCCATCAGTATACTGACAGTATACAGACTGTTACAGTCAACAGTAGAGGTGTTCTGATCTGAGTACTTACATATTGAGAAAGAACATTGAGATTCAATATTTATTTATATTAAAAGTTATTGTGTCAGGGGCCATTTACAAGTCTGTGCCCAGGGTCCTATTGTCTCATAATCTGTCCATGAAGCAGCAGAATAAAAAACATATGACCATTAGCCTCCTCATATTAAAACAAGGCTTGCATCTCCACTTGCTGTAGGCACAGAAGATGCTCTATAAATTGATATAATGCCAACATATTCACTCATATTCTGTGGTTAGATATACAACCACATGCTACAAAACTCACCTGTTTTGTGTAAAAACGTGGACTTGTCCCCTGTTTATGAGAGCATAAATCAGACCAGGACAGCACTGACCTCGGAAAGGATTTTTAATTTTGTGCTTCAAGTAAAACTGTCAGCGTACCCTGAAGCTTGGCACTTTGATTTCAGTGGGACACTTAAAAAAATCTGATATAGAACCAAGTGAACTTTAAATGTGAAAAATGAATTAGTGTTTTAGGCTTTAACTAGTGATTGCTATCATTATTATCATTGTCTCCCCCTTGCCTGTGCCTGCCTGTGACATGTGTCTCTCGATTATTAAACAGCCTACAGATTCTGCAGGACATTACTGTAAGTACTACAGTTTTTTTATTGACAACAAATGGACATTTAATGATAATGCACACAGCGCTATATGTTGAAAAATGTATTTAAGGTGGCTGTGTGGTGGTTCAGGTGTTTAGATTGATCAAAATGATTGATCGGGACTGTCCACAAGCCATCCACGAGAGCTGCAAAGCTGAGTGCACAAAGCACCAGCCACATTAGTTACTTATTTCTCACTAATTCCACGTCTCATCACATTTGAACACATTTAAGAAAATTTTCCTGTGGGCACTTTTGCTGTGCTCGGCCCTGTCTCAACTTGTTTCTCTGCATGCCCATGAGTCAGTGTGTCTTCTGTGAGCACAACAAAGGGACTATAAAGACATTCAAAAAGATAATTAAATGTCTAAATCAAATTAAACCGCTTTCATACTTTGCTTGTTGCAGTGATTGTTAACTGTGCCAGACTTCAGACAGCTTCTGCTTAACGATTCCCTGATGGTACTGATGCATAAGTGGATTACTTGTTAGAACTTGGTTGATAAGGGTTTTTTTAATTGAATTTCAACTACTGCTCTTTCTAAAGCATATCTGAATATAGTCTTATTTAAACACCAATAAGGAACACACTGGAACCAATCTGTCAGAGAAATATGACAACAAATGGTTGTTAAATGCCAGCAGCAGACACTGTGAAACACAATAAAACTGCATTTTAAGAGCATCAGTGGAGAGAAGTCAAGTGTAAGAAGGTATCAGTGTATTTTTTGAATGGGAGACTTGGAAGGTACACAAATAGGTCAACACAATAGACCTTGTCTTTAAGAGGACGTTGTTGTCAGGACATTTGGATATAAGATACTTTTATTCTCTGTGACTTTAACCACCTGTGACAACATTTTAGTCTGTTTTAGGAGGAGTACCAATTACAGCTCTTACTTCCCCTTATCAGCCTGAGAGTGCAGTCTTTTTGTTCACAGTCACTGATTCTAAAACCACTGCTTCATTAATCATTGATCAACTGGCTTCTGCAATCTTTGCCTATCTTCACCTGAGGGCAAAGGTCAAGGTGTGTGGAACTACAATGAGCAAAAAGCAGCAGCATGCCCCGTCAGCAAGCACATGTACAGCAACATGTTATCAACATGTCTGTCATCTACAGCACATCATAAATTGTGTATGAGCCTTATTTTAACTACATATTTAGTCATATTGTCCTTGTTGTTGTGTGAATCGGTGCCATGTTGGCACCATCACACCACATTCCTGTGTGTTTACTGTAGTTGCCAATAATGCAAGAATATGATTTTTAATTCAGTTTTAAAGATATCAGTGAGTTTTGGAGTTTGGATTGTAAAAAAACAAACAAAAAACAGCGTTGTCAAGTCAAATGTAAGGACCAAATTTTATTAAATGAATGTGACACGGCACTTACAATCACTTTCCAGTCTTTTATCACATCTGTGCACATTTAAAAATGGAGCAAAGCACCAGAAAAAAAAGACCCAATAATACTGACAGATCTTGGGATTAAGAGCCCTTTAGGTTGGCTGGTAGCTAAACAAATCCTAACCTTCTAAGTGGAAGATGTTACTGAGGATTTAACATTATTTTGATAGCACATTTCCAGCATCAAAACAAATACCACAGATAAGGAAGAGTGTCACACAAGAGGTTAGTAACCCTGCCTACTAATCTTTGATTGCAATTACATTACAAAACAGCACAGTGAGTTTATCGATTTATTCTTCAAGTGACTTAATAAATGTATCATACGCCGCTTGATCCATGAGGCTGTCGAGTTCTTCGGGCTTTTCAATCGTCATCTTGATTAGCCACCCTGAAAAGTAAGAGTTCGTATTTTAAAAGCCAAAAGTGCACATGTTCTTATGAACAAGCTGTTATATTACCCTGGTTTGGCAGCTTGTCATCTACTTTGGCAGCAAATCTACTGGGAGGAATTCCTGGAAATGACTTTGACAAATGTACTGGGAATGAACAACCACGAGTGCGAGACGCTCACCCTCTGCATAGCAGGCTTTATTCACAAGTCCAGGATTCTCTGCCAGCTCTGTGTTGATTTCAGTCACTTCTCCTGTCAGTGGTGAGTATAGCTCACTGGCAGCCTTTACGCTTTCCAAGGCACCAAACTCCTCTGCAACACACACACACAGACAACGTGACAGATCAACTGCTAGACTCAATTACTTACAAAAATGTGCAGTATATTCCAGGCTCTTACCCATTTGTTCAAGTCTTTGGCCAACTTCAGGGAGTCCACAGTATACCACATCACCTAATGCTTCCTGAAACAAAATGTGTGAATTATTACCTACATAAAGTATTAGATAAAAGTACAGTACAATAATCTAATAATGTCTTAAATGCAATTCGGTATTTTGAAAAATAAGGCTGGCTATATTCTATATTTGTTTTTGTGAACAAATCCCACAGAAAGAGCAAAACCAACTTAACATTGGTTAGTCTCTCAATACTTTACGACTTCCCCAGTGGCTCTTAATCCCAAGTCCATTCGTTTGTACTGAAGAAGTAAATCCTTAAAAACATATATACTATAATATATACTTCATTTAAAAAAAGGCAATAATAATAATTAAAGCAGCTGGGTACTGTGGCAAGTATTACTCAAACAGGAGTAAATAGTGCATTTACTGGGGACTATTTTCAGCTGCAGCTTAATACACATTTGGTGCTTTAGTGTGTATTTACAGCAGCAGTGTGTGTGAGACTGACTCAAAATTGCACTACTACACAACTACAGTGTCCATGTTTATGGTAATGAAGGAACATGTCACTCAGTGCAACAGTGTGGCTCAATGATGTATTTTTAATAGTTTTTACATTAGCGTCTGGCTACACAGACAACACTTGTTAGTTGTTGTTCGATCAATTTATTGTTGGTTTTGGTCTTTTCGTGGGATTTGATAACAATAAGAAAAATATAGAATTTCACCAGATGTATTCTTTAAGTCTACTTCATATGTGAGGGGGACATTTTTTTGAATTATAAAAAGGCAGCATAGAGTCAGATTTGCAGGGTCAAAATTAGCATTGAGAAATCTCACATAATCAGAAATCACTTGTCTTGACTTTCATACTGTTGCAGTGCTGACACAATCTACTGAGATTACTGCCACAGAGACATACACTGTAATGTAACTCAGTCACAAAGCTAATTACAGTCAGCCTGATCAATACTTTGGAAGCAGAGACATGAGACCCAAACTGTTGATGTCACCAAGATGTAAAATTTTCTCCTGCTCATTCATACACAATAAACTGGAATAGGTGAACCTACAGCAGGAATAAACAGACAATATCAGGTCTGCATTTTATCTCAAAATACGAGTGTTTATGTTGACAGTGACTGAATACATTGTCCTAGACGATCAGAAATCGCTGTACAGTACAACAGTCGCACAACTGATTTTGGAATTTGAAGCCCTTATATGAGATTCAAATGGGGTGGCTAGTGCAAGATCTTCTACGCAGTGATGTGAAGTGGGAAAGCAAGCTAGTCTCCATGCCTCCTTACACAGCACATAGGCAAGCAGACCAATGTGTGGACCTCAAAGACCAGGGACCTCACTTATAATATCAACACTGTGTAGACAAAGTACCAAATTCACTCTGAAGAACTGCTGAATATAGAAATGTTTCTCCACACAAGATAATTGGTATTTATCAAATGTGTGTATGTTTGCATGATGAACACCTGCAAGAAGTGTGCTTTGATTAATCCTACACATCATTTACTGCTCTTCAATAACCGCTTATAGTCAAAATGTTCCCTTTAGAGACTGTAGGAAACTTCAATCATTTCTGGCTTTAACAGGGAGCAGTCCAAGATAAAGAAACGTTTTACTAAATTACTAAATTAAACATATAAAGGGCAATCATGGACCAGCACACAGACAGTAGCATCAGAGAAAGCTCTGTGTCTTTGACCTCTTCTGAACTGTGTTCCCTGCATAAATGCAGCACGTGCAAAGTCCTAAAGCGACGCAAGAAATCACAATCACTGTCAAAGTGTTTGTGGCCCTAAATCACCTGTTACCTTGATTTCCACTCTGATTTACAGGATATCTGCACACTTTGAAGTAGAGCTGCAACGATTAATCCATTAGTTGTCAACCATTAAATTAATCGCCAACTATTTGGATAATCGATTAATCGTTTTGAGTCATTTTTTAAGGGAAAAAGTGTCCAAATCCTCTGATTTCTGCTTCTCAAATGTGAATATTTTCTGGTTACTTTAGTCCTCTACAACAGTAAACTGAATATCTTTGGGTTGTGGACAAAACAAGACATTTGAGGACGTCACCCTGGGCTTTGGGAAACAGTGATCAACATTTTTCACCATTTTCTGACATTTTATGGACCAAACAACTAATCGATTAATCGAGAAAATAATCGACAGATTAATCGATAATGAAAATAATCGTTAGTTGCAGCCCTACTTTTAAGTGTCAAGGCTCTGCCATCATTGCTTTAGCCCATAAATTACGCCTTCTTCTGGGTAAAACATGGATCATAGCCAGTTGTACCAACACCCACTAATGAAGTCTAAAAATCATTTGCATGTTCAATACAAATGAAGCTGTATTAGACTCAACAAACTTAAAGTTTTACAGAACCGAAGGAACCCTGAATTCATTCTTAAATGCATGTGTTTATAATTTTATAACACTTTGGGAAAACCATTAGTAGCCTGAAGTTTATAAAAGAAATACCATTAAGTAACTAGGCGGCCTCTCAATGTGAACTACAGTCATTCTGGTTTTCTTTACAGTTTGCTCATTTGTTCTAATAGGCCATATTTAGTCCATTCCTTATGTGGTGGACGGTATTTAATTTACAGTTCACCTCTCCAAGATGCTGTGGGTACACATAGTCAGAGGTCTGCTCAAAGTTCACATTCCCTGGTACATTATTAGTGCAAATTGATAAAGTCCACACTTTGCTCAGAAATAATCACATCCACAGTTTATGAGCATTTCTTTTTGAATGTGGTGGTGATATGAGGGTTAATGAATATAAACAGAGGCAGTAAAAACACTGCAAAGAGGACGTGTCTGACAACTGTCAGCCTGACATTCAGATTATCTGAATCGCTGAGAATGTTTTAGATGTGGGCAGTGACTCAGAGGTCCTGAACCAAGCTAGACAATGAATGTTTGACAATGCAAATTATTTTGTCCACAGATATTACATCTGCAATGTTGTTTTAGAAACAACCATCAACGAACACAGTAGACTGAGTTTCTCCTACATGTCTTCACAGCACCATCTTGCATCACATTAAACTACGCTTTTGACCAGTCAGCAGCAGAGATAAAATCATTTGAACTTTTGAATCCAGTCGCCGTGTGGCCAACCTGTCACTGCTCAACATATAAAAGCAGCAGCTCCAAGTACAGCAGTGGTAACTGTTTCTCTAAAAGCTGCATCCACGTCATAGACAAAATCCACCTGCCTTCATTCAAAGCTTTGAACTTCTACAGCTAAGCAAGTATCTGCCCTTGAGATTTTCTGCACACAACTGCAGTTTAGCAGTCATCAATAGTCTCAAACAATAGTCATAAAACAGTAAATTAGCTTGTCACAGTACAGTTGCCACAGGTGAGGATAAAGTGCAGTACTGAACTGCAGACATTAACATATCACTGGTTTTAGATGACCATCGGTAAACCTCTGAACCAAGTGTGTCATAAATCAATGATTAGTAAGAAGACAGACCCGACAACCTACCTGAGCATAATTGCTGATACCAACTGTGCCGATCCCCCCCTCCACTCGCACCCACTCATGCTTATCTGTGAGCTTTAGGGCTGCGGAGAGAACAAGGGAATAAGTTAGTTTGGAACAGATGCATTAATTAATTAGTGTGTGTAAACAACATGAAACTATGAATCGGTATGAACCATGATAAAAAAAACAAACTCTGGTGCTATGATGAATCTTGTTTAATACATAGAGGGAAGCCCACCAGTCTCAAAGCACACCTTACTGTACTATGGACTAAAGCTGAAGAGTAGTTTCTTATGCAACGCCCTGTCCTGTCAATTCGGAATAAAAATCTGTAGTTTACTGGATGCAATGAGACAACCTGAGAAATTGACTTGTCAAAATCATGAGTCCTCTGCAGGTGCAGTTTTGCATCCTGACCATCAGTGTTTTGACAGAAAAAGGTGCAAAAAAGGGACTCGTGCTCACAGAGTAGATATATGGTTGAGTCAGATCTGCAAATGAAAAAAATAAAAATGCCTTTTGATTCCAAGCTCATGCTGTCATCCTCTTAATGCCCTCAGGGAAGACCCACAATGCCTCAACAATTCCCACTGTTGGCATCAGACCATGCAGAAAAATACAGGTTTGAACCAGATTGTGAACTGTGGGAGATGCTGATGCATGGCCGGGGAGAGCACAGTCTGAATATTCCTGTTGTAAGGGCTGTAAATGTCCTTCTAATTATTTAACTGGCTGAGAGCCTTAAAAAAAAGCTTTAACAGTCCACAGGCCGGTGTCTGTGAGGAGGAATAATAGAACATATACTCAATTGTTGGGATTTTAGACCACATGTACACATGAAATGCATCACTCCACAGGCACACATCCAGGATCACGAGTGACTTTTGTTTAATAAGCTGCTACTTGGTGCACGAGACATGGGTCATTTGTTGTTTACAGTCATTAATTAACATCCCAATTTGGAGCTCGTGGTTTGACTGTCTTTCAATGGCATCAAATTAGGGAAAGACAAAGCCTTGTTGTATACTTTAACCAACATAACGTGGCTGCTAATTTCCTGAACTAGAGTTTTTGTACTTAGAGAGCCTCCCCCGAGTTCAAAACAAACTTTCAGCCGCCCTCCCTGTCGCATTCCTCCGCTCCGCTGTGGGAAAGTGACACAAACTGCGTGAGTTTTTTCGCCCATTGCAGCCCGACTACGAAGTGTGTGACCAGCCCGCATGTACCCTGCAACATTACAGCCCCGCTGGGGAGCCGTGTTTACCTGTGGACAGGGCCGAGGTCGTGCTCAGTGTCCGCGGAGAGCCGCTCCTCCACAGCAGCCGAGTGGCAGAAACCTGCGCTGCGGACGAGAGCTGAGGCAGTCTGGGGGAAAAGTTTGCAGAGAGGCACCGCAACGTTGCTCTCATCGCCATCTTCTCTCCGTGTGTGTGTGTGTCGACACTTTAATCTAGTGCACATACACTTGACCGCGGGAGCGCGCACCATCCCACTGTTTGCGGGCTCCCGCCGGGAGGAGGGAGGTGTGTGGGAGGGAGGGAGAGAGGGAGGGAAGAGGATGAGTTCAAGTGTGTGGCGTCTGTAACTTGGTATTGAAATATTACAGACTTTTTCAGTTGTTAATCATAAAAAGTATTCAGATATTTCACTTCAGTAAAAGTAGCAGTACCCAACTATAAAATACTCCATTACAAGTAAAAGTCCTGCATGCAAAACTTTACTTGAGTAAAAGTACTTACAGAAATGTCCCTTTCAGACTGTTATTATTATAGCCTATATTCTATATTATTAGAATATTATTATTGATGCATTAACATGTAAGGAGCATGTTAATGTTGTAGCTAGATGAGCTATTTCAAAGTATTCAGTGTTAGGTAGTTTAATCTACAACAATGCATCATTTTATGAGATGATTGTAAAATCTAAATATGTAAAGTAACTGTAGCTGTCAGATAAATGTAGGGGAGTAAAAAATACAATATTTTCCTCTGAAATGTAGTGAAGTAGAAAATTAAAATACTCAAATAAAGGAAGACCTAAAACTACTTACTACTACATTCCTCCACTGCAAATTAGTACATTTATAAACAAAAATATATGGCTTTCTTTGGGGGGAAAAAGTGTGGGGCAGCTCCTTTTTACCCTGACTGGCCAATCAGAACCAGTCAACACAGTAAAACCAGTTATAAGAACAATATATGTCACAGACACATTTTTATTTTGTGTTGTGTTTCTACTGTTTATGTACATAAAAGTATCCAGGTCACACTGAGCCACAGTATCATTATTGTATACAAATTCAGTACAGACATTTCACAACACCTCAGTGTGTCCATATTTTTACGTGAAAGGTCATGAATGAGGAAAAGTCAAAGAGTTTCAGGGACTAAAAGAGAGGATAACCAGTATTTCAGATAACTCTTTGTTGCCATGGAAAAG
>NTHP01000114.1:337773-449620 GCA_003416845.1 Oplegnathus fasciatus | reverse complement strand
TTAGTGTTTGAACAGGCAGTCATCAAGCTGCACCTGTTATTGAGCAAAACTCGACGTAGGCTACATGACCGTGATCCCCTCAGGAAACATTTGAAAACTGCTCAAAACTGTTTTATAATCTTATTTAACTCTTGTTTTAGAGACCCTGAGGACAGTCCCAGGTGTCTCCATGGATAAAAACTTCCCTCCTCCTCCCTGCAACATAAGGACATTATGAGGACATTTGGCACATCAATCCAGGTGAGGCTGACGACTCTGATACTGTGAAGTGAGATCTGACTACACACAGAGCTTTGTTGAAAGAATCCACCATCAGAGGTCTCCTGGTGGAACTTTTTAGAGGTTGAGATAAGAACTTCTTCACGCCGCAGCACCAGGAGAACCAGGCCTTTGAAACCAAGATGGTGGAGCATATCCACTTGTTGTTGCTAAAGGAGGCAAAGAAATACGGGGAAAACAAGTCTTCCTCCAAAACCTCAAACCCCTTGAGGACCTGAAGCGAGAGATCAAACTGAGCAGGAAATTGTGCCAGCCACTCAAAGTCACGCTGGGCGAGGCTCTGTCTAACACCTGATGGAGGATGTGAAGATTGCCTTAGTGGCCTGCAGCCTCACAGCCAAACCTCAAACCTACTATGAGCTTTGTGGCAGACACCAAGCCTGGAGATGAGCTACATCTGCAGGAAAAGCGAGCGCAAACCAGGGTGGAGGCCTTCTCTGCAGAGATTGTTACAGAACCACCTACAGCAACAGAGCCTCAAGAGAAAAGAAGAACAAGTTGTTCTCTTGGCTCTATAAACTGGCCAGGTGGAGGAAGACATAGATGCACAAACACAAAGGCAGTAACCCCTACCATCTAGACCCCCACACATTTTGTTATGATGTTGTTTATTTCTTTTCTTTATTTCTGTACATTTCCTGTGTTACATTATTGTATTTAATAGATATGTGGACATTCAAAAAGTGCTTTAAACACTTGAAGTACAATTTTGAAGTTGATCCTCTACTGCACTGGGAGTAATATGTTCAGGTTTGCATGAGCACACACACACACTCAGAGACTTGCTAATGTTTACATCAGTAGGTGTTGTTATAGCCTCAGCCGTATTTCTAACTTTTGTCCTGTTTGCTGCTGTGTTTTGTGTGTTTTGTGTGGCTGTGCTTGTGTGAGTGTGTGTGCTCTGTGCTTGTAAAGAAAGAATCTTTGAGAGTGACTCCTTAGGTGTCTCCATTTGATTGGCTGGGCTCATTTTCTCCTGTTTTTGATATATCACCTAGGTTAGTAATCACTTTTTGAGGAGATTCTTTTCTTAGTTATTTTGGCCTTGGTTCACTCTGTTGCATTAGTTTATTGTCACTGTTTCAATAATCAATTTAAATTATTTCACTTTAATCACAACCCAGTGTTCAGATTTAGGTTTGGGGACCAGGGTGGGAAAGACCCTTTTATGTTGCACTATGAGGACACAACGGTGTGTTAAGTTACTCTTTTAGTTCATCACAAAACAGAAATGTGGGAAAGAAGATAATTTTGAGATGGAATATGACACACTAATTAAAAAAATGGTAAAGTTTACATACATTCATCATTACATTCGTCATTTTCTTGCATCACTTACTGTAAATGTTAACTAAGGTTTTTATTCAGCTGCAAGGTGAGTGTAACTGTGCCGACCCTCTCCCTCTGCTCCCTCCCAGTGGATCAGTCGGAGATTTTCACACGACCTTGAAGTCATGTAGATATTTATTCAAATGGATTGTTTCATTTACAGAAAAAGAGGGGTTTATTATTATCTTCACTATCAGGATTATTTAAATCAGCGACCCTCAAAATCACCATAAACCCATGAACATATTCTGTAAAGACCAAATGTTGAATCTGTTCATGTATCTCTCATAGTTGTGGTTAAGTTCAGCCAACACTGGTCAGCCTATTGACAGGTTACAGCTCCATAATTGAATCCACTGAATCCATTTTTATAACACTATAATCTTAATCAAGATGCTGGTGAAGGAAACCCAGTGATGGCTCAACATGTACAATATGTGTATTGTATGTTTTGAAATTCATCCAAAATACCAAAAGCTACCACATACAGTACTGCAAGATTCTTGGTGATACCCAATTTGGCAGTAGTGGAAACCCAAAATCAAAGTAATCCAGTAATCAATATTACTTTTCTACAGCCCTTCAAGTCCCAAAAGATGATGTTTTCGTGTGAAAAAAAGTCATCTTTCAGGAGTTTAGGAGCTGCTTACCTTTGACTTTTGTTCTGTAAACAGACCACAAACATCACAAGAGAACGAACAACGAAGCTTCATAAGCACTTTATTCAGACGAACTTCTTGGCAGAGCAATATTGAATTTGTCGAGTCCATCTTGAAAAATCTCAGAACAGGAATACAAGTAGAACTGGTAAAAAACAGATGAATATACTGAGAAAACTTTAAATATTAGAGGTGCTTGAGCTTTGTTATTAAGTGGCGTATCTACTCTGTGTGTTTGGTGGCCAGAATCAAGCACCCCTTAAAGAATCTCAAAGTGTACTTTGTAAAATATTTCATCCAGGTGTGCATACAACAGCATATCACGCATGACTTCCTGATCAAATACCATCCATTTCCTGTCTGGATGACAATGAGGATTAAAGCATCCTGACAATCAAACAAGGAGGACGCAGCAAATATGATGGCAAAAGCATAAGAAATACAAAAGAAACAAACAAAAAAAAGCATTTGTCATTGTTTACCAGTCAACCATGTAACTGAGATAAGATGATTTCCCTTAATGACAGCAAGGATCAAACAGACAGACCGACATCGATTAAACACAAAACCCGCAGGCTCCACTGATGACCACAGTGAGGTAAAGGCCCCTACTCCATACTGACTCCTGCACGGATCTGACAGCAGGAGAGGTCAGAGGTCACGTCATTAGACGGAGGTGCCCTCTGTGGGCGCTGATGTCTTGTTGTCGTCAGGCTTCATGGCTGGGAAGAGCAACACCTCCTGTGAAAGGACAAAAACTGTCAGCTGAGGGTTTTTTTCTCTCACAGCATGAATATAAAAAGGAGACAGGCAGCTCAGGTATGCGTGCATACAGTGCATGAAATTCTTTCTTGACGATGTTATCTCTTTAACCCATTGTTCTTTGTATCTTTTTAATCATGTGTTGTATTTCAGTCTGAACACAATCTAAAGGTCTTGAGAGGACAATGCACTGAGGAAAGGCCGTGTGGTCACACATACTACATGATGCCAGACACAAGAACAGGTTCTTCCCGCAGGCCATCACTCTGAGCACTGTTGTCCTTGTTCTTAGCTGTCTATTCTATTTCTGCGTAAGTACATTGAGAGCAATGAAAAAAACAGAGTCAAATTCCTTGTTGACGACAGCTTTACCTTGATGTTGTTGGAGTCAGTGAGGAACATGGTGAGACGATTGATGTCCATCCCCCAGCCAGCAGTTGGTGGCAGTCCGTATTCCAGCGCTGTGCAGAAGTTGTCATCTATGAACATGGCTTCATCATCACCCTCAGCTTTGGCCTGGAAAAGATCCAACTCAAATTACTGACATGCACTAATATACACACTCACACTGCAACAGAAAGGAGCCCATACCTTTAGGTGGGAGGGGGGCGGGGAGTCAATTTAGGCTTTGTATACACACCTTGCCTTGCTGCTCAAAAAGCTCCCTCTGTCTCATCGGATCATTCAACTCAGTGTAAGCATTGCAGACTTCTTTCTTCATCACAAAGAGCTCAAAGCGCTCAGTCAGGCCTTTCTGCGATCTGTGCCTGTAACAATTGACAGAGTGTCAGTATAAACTGAGCATTGCATTTTTAAATGCTAAATAAGAGGCTGAAACAAGACATTTCTCACCATTTTGCTAAGGGGCTCATGATTTGAGGGTGATCACAGATGAATGTGGGATTGATACAGGTGACCTCAAGGAAATCTCCAACCAACTGTGGGAGGGAAAAAGTCATTAGTAAAGAGTAAATAAATGGAGAAAAAGAAATAAACAGCTGGTGGTGTTCATCAACAGAGCACCTTGTCCAGGAGGCGGGCAGTGGTTCTGGGTGGAGGACATTCAACTCCTTTCTTTGCACACAGGTCGTCAAAGAATTTACGGGTCTCTGAAGACAAAAGTGAAAGAGAAATGTGAAGAAAATTATTGAAAAATAAATCCTAAATTTGTGAAGGAGACAGTGAGAGGTGGAGAAAGAGAATGTCAGAGGAAATGTGGTGTGTTTAAATAGAAATAAAAGGGTTCAAAACGTTGTCTCAAATAAAAAAGAAAGGGACAAAAGCTTTTCTACGGATTCTTACCATCACTGTTGTAGCTGTCAGTAGGAGGGAATTTGACTCCCATAATCTTCTCCAGGTCGTGGGTCATGCTCACTCTTTTGAATGGTGGAGTGAAGTCAACCTCACAGGCCTGTCCCTCTGGGCCATCAGGGTGATAAGTCAACTTGTATCCTCCAGTGATGTGCTTCACCATTCCTGAAGCAAAGAGGGGACCACTTAAGGAGAGCACTCTTCCTATTTGTTCACTGTACACTTTTAGTTTCTGAGAAGTGGCAAAACTGAGAAGCTCTGGCCAATTTTAAAAAGTAGAGTTAATTCCTGTTGCGATAGTGCCATCCTCAATGATAGATATGAATGAATACATTGCATGTTATCAGCGTTTCTATACAGCTGTCACCTGCCAACCAGCTCACTACTGACCTCTTTCAGGCTTCACACTTGAAATATTTTTTTTTTAATGCAGAATTTTCTCCTATTCACACTTGACACGTTGTCTCTTGCACAGGTGTGAACAGTTTTGCTCGCATTGCATCTCATCAGGTGTGAGAGCTTCATGCTGTGAAAACGGAAGTGAAACCTAAACTCAGATGTTCTTTGCATTGACTGAGCCTCATAGGCCACACCTCCTCTCGCAGGTTCGTGTACTGTCCTAACAGGTGTTTATGCATGGTTGAGATTAAGTGAGTCTGTCAACCATTTTGAAATGTGAGAACAAGGCTGAAAGGAAGGAGGCTCACTTAATGGCATGCAGTTATAAAAAAGGTAGAGCACATGCTTATTAGTTTCAACAAGAAATCTTTTAGTGTATCGATTTATGTGTGTCAGTTTACAGGGTAGGGCTGTCAGTTTTTATTTGACAAGCTGTAGGAAAGGGAATTTTCTTAACAAGACTCGCTGTCATTGCTGTTCCTTTTTTTTTTTACACTAGTAGGTTAAACAGCTTTCTAAGAACCATTTGTTACTTTTGGTTATAAAGCTGGTGATTCTCAGCAAATGTTGTTGGCATTCTTGTTGTTTGGATAACTATCTAACTAACTAACTTATCCCTTCTACAACCAGGTAACTGCTGTACAACATTTAGTGAAGCGAATATAAAGTCAGCTGCTTATTTCATTATCATACACAGAATACACAGCGACATAACGGCTTTATCAGTATATAGTATATAGTCAGAGTTCACTTCCCTGACTAAATTTATCTGAATTACAGATAATGTACTGTATGCACAGCAATTTAAAAATCGGATTTTTTTAATAAATCTAAAGATAGGCTGGATGCGAGACTCTTTGGAGAACCATACAAATTTTACTTGGCTTTTCAAAGTTCAACATTATTCCTTTTAAACAGCACCCCCAACTGGCCAATTGTGTCTTCTTGGAAATGCGAGAAACCCAAAACGCCTCCCTCAAAATATAAACGGTGCATTTGAAATTAGACTGGCAGTCTGCCTATCATGACATAAAATGTAACGTTTGACCGTTGGATAGAGAAATCTCTGACATCTGAAGAAGTAAATGACGACTACTACTACTACTACTACTCCTGGGGCAACCACATGGCTGACTATGTGTTTTCCTTTACCTGAGAGCAGTTTCTCTGTGATATCCATCAAGTCATGGTAATCTGCGTATGCCATGTAGAATTCACAGGTGGTGAACTCTGGATTATGAGTCAGATCGATGCCCTCGTTCCTGAACTGACGACCGATCTCATACACTCTGTCCATTCCACCGACCACAAGCATCTGTGGGAAAGGTATGATGTTCAGTGTACATATTCAGACATTTGAGACATGTAACAAGCCCCTTCAATTAAAACTTGAAAAATTGATGTATTTCCGTACAAAACATTCACAGGCCCGACATCAAAGTGATACAACAAACAAACTAAAATCTTCCCCCTGGAAGTGATTGAATACTGAGAAGGATGACTCTTGAAAGTGATGTATTACCTTGTGGTAGAGCTCAGGAGCGATCCTCATGTACAGGTTCATATCCAGCTCATTGTGGTAAGTAACAAATGGACGGGCCACTGCTCCACCAGGAATAATGTTCATCATTGGCGTCTCAATCTAAAGTAACAACAAACATGACTCAGTAAAGGAAGCTTACACTGACTCATTTTAACTCAACTTAAATGTACAAACTATCAGAGAGCCTTCTAATATAAATGTGTGTAAACAAACATTTTCCTACTCAAGCTAAAGACTTAATGTATACTGTTCAATTGATTAGCTGTGTGACGTGGTCGACTTGGATGTCTCGATACACTACAGACACCAATTCTTACCTCCAAAAATCCCATCTTGTCCAGGAAGTTGCGCAGGTATGTGATGATTTTGGCGCGAGTTATAAACTTCTGCCTCACGTAGTCATTGAGAATCAGATCCAGGTAGCGCTGGCGGAATCGTGTTTCCTTTGAGAGAAAGATAACACAGTGGTGAGAAAAAAAAATGCTTCAACAATGGTTACTGATGACACATCAATTTGTCTTCTTCCCATCAACACAGGCTACTGTGACTAGAGACTAGACTAAGACTACAAGTCTTTCATGAAACATTGTACCGGATAAACTGGAATATTCCCTTCAGGCTCATACTTTGTTGAAACCAAACTTTCTCAAAGTGGAATTCTGACTTATCATAGCAGGAAAAACACAAGTGCCTCTTTTAACATTAATTATGGCTCTACTCCATTTTAGGCTTGCCAGTAAGCTATGCAAGCGGGGCAGTACGTACAATGGATATAGATACACTTATGTCACTGCACATGGATGTCACCACATTCATTCTTCCTCCAGGAGCAGCAAGTCATCATCTGCCATCATGCGTTCAGTGAGAACGGTAAAGAGTTGCTGTGCAATGGACTGCACAAACAAATTCGACTGTACTGTGGAGTACCACAATAACCACAACGTTTCTCACTAACTCAGAGTGTCTAATCATGGTGGGCATTACCTTGTCCTTGAGGCCAAAGTGGAGGTGGGGCAACATGTGCAAACATGGTGACAGTAGGGTCAACTCGATGGGAACGATGCTCAACTCCCCTTTTTTGGTCTTCCCTGGATTACCGCGGACGCCGATGATATCACCACGGCGCAGTTTGTTGTTGATGGCCACAAAGGCCTCCTCAGACTTGTAGTTCCTGACCGAGTAAAAGAAGATATACAGAAATGACCTCACTGCAATCTTAAGCATCCACATGAAGAAAAAACAAATAGTTGGAGGTGCAATGATATACTGCACAACATTTCGCAACACAAAAACGATGATATGAATAATCTGGCTGAAATGTTTCAAATGTAACAGTGACACCCAGTATTAAAACTATAACTTCATTCTGTACCTTGAGTTCGCCATGACTTGCAACTTGACGCCTTCACCTCGCAGGTCGTAGAAAATCAGCTTGGCACCAGAAGCCCTCTTGGCATGGATGCGGCCTGCCAATCACATATCAAGTTTAATATTTTTAAGCTGAATATGCCGCTGGACTATGCTGTACATACAACACAGCACACAAGTTGAAGATCATAAAATATTCCTGGTACCTGACACATTGAGAACAACGCCAGTCAGCTGGTCTCCAGGCTGTAGATGATTGTACTTCTCGATGAACTCTGTGAGACACAAGTCCACATGATACTTGTGTGGGTACGGGTCCTCCGCTGTGCCCTTCAGCTCCTGGATGGCCTGGGAGCGGATCTTGAAGTATTGCTGTATTAGAGGGAAACAGATGATTGTATTCATACAAAAAGACTACAACATTGAGGATTTAATAAGTAAAAAGTAAGACCATAAAAAAAATCTCACATTTGGGTCAAGTGTCTCGTCATCCAGCCCACAGGCATTTTGCGCTTCCTGGTCATTCGATTCCTTCTTTTGCTCCACCTTGGCTTCTTTCTCAGCCGCCTTCTTATCAGCTTTCATCCGTCTCTTCTGCTCACTAATAATAAAGAAGGGTGGAATCAAAGATGAGTCATAGGTTAGATATTGAAGATTGCCGTTAATGATTCAACTGCAACTGAAATTTAACGGATGTTCAAACTGTTAAACAAAACTTCACAACTGCACACAAATATATGATTTCCCACATAACCACACTGTATATTTTATTCCATTCTGATGTATCACGTTAAAATAAAAAATAAAAAACAAGGCCACGGAACACTCTACTACTAACGGAGAAGCACAACAAACACTCATGCAGGAAGGGGAAGGGGACCACATTTGCTCTGATGACAAAAGGTTGGTCGTTTTTCTCACTGGAACGGAAAGCCACCAACCTTTTGTCACCTCTCCAACGGTTCCCGTAAATTTGAGCTGGGCCTGCAGCTGTACGTGGGGGTGCACATTTTAACCACTGTCCCCTGCCCGCAAAGGCTTGGCACAGCTGCTGCCTGGCTGCCCTGACCAGACACAGCATGCTGAGCTACCACAGTCAGCGAACACACCTGAGAAAATAGACATATATACAAAGACAGTGTACAGGAGTATATACAGCAAAGGCTGTTTTCGGCCCACTTGGAAAAATTAAACACTGTTGGGGTAACATTACGCAGCACTTGGTACATTTGGCACCAAGCCACAGGTCATGTTCTCATGCACGCAGAATGTTCACTTCTGTGCTCAAACAAACAAGCACATCCGCAAGTGAATAACAACTTTGGCCGGAAGAGATTAGGGTGGGGGAAATCTGATATCAGATTAGGTTTACTTTTACTTTTGGTTTCCCAGGAGGGTGGGTCAATGTAATACAATGTAACAAACTCTTCTATATTTGGAGATGTGCCTCTGTTTTGCAAGATACTGTGTGTCCCTCTGAGTTGCCACCAATGTAACCGAGCGTCCTGGGTTTGCCCAACTGTGTATACTTATTAAAACAATAAGTAATAGACGATATAGCAGGTCCAGCAGCGAGCGCTGCACCCTTTTCAGCTTATTTGTCCAGCAATCACAACAGGAAACCCAAATCCGCAAAACTTATCAGCAACTCAGAGGGACACAGTATCTTGCAAAACAGAAGCACATCTTCAAATATATAACAGTCTGTTACAATAACGTTAACTTACTGCTAGCAAGTAACGGAAATCAAGACGACCGTAAGGACAAGGCAGTTAGCATTATTTAAGGATTGTTTTGACGTTTTTATACTCCTGAAAAATATATAATAAAGAAGTGCTCTACTACAGTAAAATGTCACTATTAAATATACCATACGTTAAGACTAATATCTGACATAAGGCAAAGAAACCATGTGGAAGACGTTTCTTTGAATGTACTTTGGATGTTGTAGTTTTACTGATAGGTAAAATGCACACTCCTGATTCGCTTCGGATCATGTTCAGCACTACAACTACCAGAGACACAACTGAATCCTGGGATGTATGGGCTTCCGGTCTGTCTCCATATGGAACCCTCGCTCCGCTCTCATCCTCTGACCTGATGCAACATTGAGCGATACTGCACAGCCAAATAAAAACGGTCACAACTGCTGAAACAACTAATTATCAGAGGAAAATATAACAGTGCGTGAGGTGTTGAGAGTGGTTAAAAAGCAGTGGAAGACAAGAATAAGCTCACTTTTTGCTGAGTTTTCCTTCGTCTACCTCTGTCACGTCGGCCATGTTGTAGATTCTGCGCTGGGAAAGATCAACGGACGAGCATGCGCTGCAAAAACGCGAGAGCTTGGTTGGTGGTGCGTTTGGGGGACCGTCGGAAAGGAGGCAAATCCTTCACTAAAATAGCACACAGCAGTTTTTGAGTACAATAAAAAAAAAGCTAAGTCTGCAGCGTGGATCAACAATATGCAGAGTTCAGCCCCTAAATTAGGAAACAGCACTTGACTATGCGAGAGTGTCTGCTGGTGGACGCCAGAGACTGCGATTTGTACGAGGAAATGCCCTTTATATAGTAGTGAGGGGAAAAACATGTAATGTCCGCCCTGATAGTGGCACTGTACTGACTGTGCTTTTACTTTTGCTTTTGAGTTGCTGTCTATATTTTACACAGACACATTAAAACTCACATGTTTATTGCAGCTCATTTTTAATTTACCTAATATGTAAAACGTCTGGATCAAATCTCAAATGGGTTTTCAAAATCACCCTTCAAAATGTAATGCAATTCATTTAGTTTAACACAAGAAATTAATTGAATGCCTGACTAAAAGAAGTGTTAAACAGGACTCGTACTGTAGCCTACAGTCAGTTGAGTATATAGCTGGTCTCCAGGCTGTAAGACGACCGGAAGGACAAGGCAGTTAGCATTATTTAATTGTTTTGACGTTTTTATGCTCCTGAAAAATATATAATAAAGAAGTGCTCTACTACAGTAAAAGTATGAGCTGTTTCCAAGAATACAAGATGTACCAAGATCTTCTCTGTCGTCAGTTCTGTGTTGAAATAAACAACATATTTTCTCATAACATGCCTTCTGTTTGCTGGTGGAAGATATGACGTTATGATTTCCTCTAAGGTGTGCACCGCTTTGGCATGGTAACAACTAAAACTTACACCAAAAAGCATGAAATGAAAGCTCAAAGGCGTAACATTTAAAGTATATATGTTTAATACAGATAGCAGCAAGTTTACAGAAATTTAATTGCAAGAGAATAAAAACATCCGAAGAAAGGCCAAATATATAGAAAGGGTTTTTTGACAGTTGTTCACATGGTTGCTCTTTCCAGGACCAAAAATAGGCTGTTTACTAGAAGAGTGGTTCACTTGTGTTAGGAGTGAAGAGACTTTAAAGATGTTACAGAAGCAAATGGTTACTGGAAAATAATAATATCAGACTCAGAACAAATTCGGGACAAATTACATTGAATACTGATGTTTTGCAGAATTTTTTAATTCACATTGTTCCTAAATTACAGGACAAAACAAATCGAGCACGCATTGACTTTTACTGGTCTGAAGACGTGTGAGAACGACATGACATCTTGGTAACTCAGAGGCCCTGAGAGAAATCAGAAACATCAGGAACCACTGCAGCAGTAAACAGTAAGCCTAGATACAACGCAAAACTCCACATAAACCCTGTAAGCAAGAAGACTGACAAACAATTAGTGACCCTTGTCTCACCAAAAAAAAATCCATGTTTGAGATGGTTGCTGAGAAGAGAAATTTGCATTTTAACGGACTAAAAGATTTAAAAATCGGTTTCAGGCGGCACTCAAAAGCATCAGAAAACAGTTCAACGAGCAACATAAATAATAGAAAGAACATCTACTTTGGTTTTCTACTTTGGAGAGGCTATTTAGAAAAATATATATTCAAAAACTAACAGATCTACATTTACAGTATATTAGCTGCATAGCAGTTTCAGAGAAAATTTGCCTGCATCTACGTCGTATAACATAAATGCAATGGATACTTCAGTACAAACAAGTTAAATGCATGACAGAAATTGCACAACACGTTTATCAACCACAACCACATTTATCTGGTCACTGTTGTCGAGCATTTAAAGTACACTTAAAGTCTTATGGCTTAAAACATTCTAATTAATGAGGACTAATTATCACTGGCGGAACCAGCGGGGTATTTGACAGGCAACAATGGTAAAACATCAATCTGGTCACTATGACAACATCTCCTCAAGGCACATGTACAATATCTACTAGTGTCTAAAGTGACATTTTAGGAAAACGTTAACAATCTGAACACCTGTGACAGCAGACTCAATTTGTTGGTATGAAATTAAATGGTAATGTTAAAAGAAAACCACATCTTGTTCTATTGCAAGAAACAGAGAAAGTTAGGAGTTTGTAGCATCTTAAGAAAAGATGAGAACTTTTTCTTTAATCAACAATCCCCCTCTTTTCCATACAATTAGCAGTGACTGTACAATGAGTCACACTTTTATATATTTCTGATCTCCAGTTACATTGTCAATACACAAATGAGGAAACTGTAATTTCCAAAAAGTAATTACCTCCCCAGTATGTGTATAAAAGAACATTCTGCATCTAAGTGAGACATTTACAGCCAGGCTGTAAAATCACATTCAGTACTATATTCATAGTAAAAATACTGAAATTTGTTGGTCCTGTTTTTGAAGGATTTTTGATTTTGACAGTAAAAACTGTTTGGTGCCATTTTGCCCTGCTGTTAGCTATTTGGTCAAAAAGGACTACAGGGCCGATTATAAGCCTCGAGCAAGCACATGATATGTACATTAAGGTGTATATTATTACAACTACACCTTCTAACACCACAAGAGTAACAGTGCACAGGGATGTACATGTTATTCATAGTGTACAAAGCACTTTACTATCTCATGTGTCATCATCACAAGGTGCCAGTTACAGTATCAGCAGGTGTGGGGGCCAAATCACATCATCAATACAGTTAGAAAATATCTGAACTATGATCGCAGAAACAATTTTGATAATAACCAACACACAAATAAATTAGATATGCTTCTCCAAAAAGAGGCACAAGTACTATACTGATAAAAAAAAAAAGACTTTCTAAACTTTGTAAAACAAACAAAAACAAATAAAATCATAAATACTCAACACTGGAAATCTTAGTTCTTCTATTTCACGAGTTGAAGAAAGCCAGTCACAGATAGCTCTTTTCTCCAAAGTCAGGTTTCCTTCAGGAGTAGGGTCCCTTTAAAAACCACTCAAACTGCTCAAACTGACACGCTGTAGTTCCACAAATCACATTAGTCAAGTTTACATAATCTCCATCATAAAACAACAACTGTTTCTCATTTGAAAGTGTATAAAATGTAACGGTGTTTACGTGTTTCTAACAAACTGTACATAGAAAAACAAGACAACAACTGAGGCATAAAACTGAGCTAAATCTGTCATCATCAGAGACCAGCCCCTTGTTCATGCATACACTTAAAGTGAAACTAAACATGACACAAACATGTTTTTGTTTTTTTGCAAAAACAACACAACAAACAGAAAGAAAAAAGTGTGGCAGCAGGACATCATGCCTGATAATGAAATCGGTATATTTAGGATGCTTTTCTTAAAGTTAACTTGCAAGTCAGAAAAAAAGAAAATAAAAGCTCACGAGCCATAAAACTGGCCTGTCATCAGGATTTGTGCAAAGCAAGAATCGAGTCAAACTTTGGTCCTGAGGCCGCTGGCCAACTGCAGATGAAGACATTAAGTCTCTAGAACTTGTACAGTTTGCATTTACAAGAAAACATGTAAAATGGGCTCTGTTCCTGCATGTTAATACCTTAACCTGGATGAGATGTATAATGTACAGTTGTAGCCAACAAACTATTGCCTCTCCTCAACATTCACTAAATCCATCACATTAAGAAAACTGGTAAAAAAAAAAGAAAAGGCTCTTTTCTAGCTGGTTTAAGAATACTATTCCAGTTCATGCGTGCCTGACGCAGAATGATGACATCACACAAAACACACAATGATCTAACCCTTATGACAAAAATAATAATAATATACTATATTACATTCCACTATCTCTACTGTAGATGCATGTGTTTACATAACAGTTATATGTCAACTGAAATTACATGGTTTGAATAAAAATGTCTTGATCCACATTTTTCCTCATTCATAAAGATTTCTGAGCTGGTTTTCAGGAATAAATAAAGTATTAAGTTTGGGGAATGAATAATGATAGTTGTAACACGGCTGGCAATGAGATGCACTGTTATATTACAAAGTCTAGACCATAAAACTGCATTTTTTTAACCGTTAGCTAAAAGGTGGTACACAGTAACTGACTGCGTGATAAACTTAATGATACTGGCTTCAAGGAAATGTTGCCATGCAAACACAGGACAGTAATGACATCTGTTCCATGTGTGTGTTTATATAAAAATGTATCTTCTTCACTGTAAACAATGAGGAAGAGGCAACTGGAAAAAAAGACACCACCACCTCTTGTGGGACTGTACTGTACCCTCGATGAGTAAAGTGGTCACGAAAAACAGCATCGTAAAGTGCTGAATATGCAAGTCTCAGCCAATGATTGTTTCTACCACCACACTTTCTAAAAAGAGTCAACTCTTTGTAATGTATTAAAAGGAGAATCTGCTCTAAAGAGTAGCAAACTGACACAGTTTGGTATGGATGAATACAGACTAAATGTTAGCCTGAACATGTCTGCTTACCTATGTCTCTACACTGTGCTGGAGATGGCAACATATCTAATATCGAAAGATGTGTTTCCCAGCTGGAGGTGACCATCTTCATTGCACAGCTGTTGAACTACAAATATTGTTTTACAGTTGATTACTGTACCAAACCGGTCTAGATAAGACTAGACCTAATTTAGCCAGGCCTTTTGTAGGTAGCAANNAAAAAAAAAAAAAAGCCACATTACTTTAGTCATACACCTACTGAGCACAGTTTCTTTCTATATCATATCATTATTAAAAGTCACTTCTATCAGAGACAGCTAGAGTGAATTTATTTATATTATCAGGTGCAAGCTAGCTGCTAACACACTGAAATAACAAGCACCCACATATACGATGGACGCTTGTTGGTGACTACACATCAGATTAGTGTAGAAAACTTTTCTATTCATTTCTGCAGTTCTTCTACCTCTCTCTTCTCTACCTCTCTGACCTTCTTTCAACACACTCTCTGCACTATTGGGTGAAAATAACTTCAAACCACGTCAACAGCGGCCACCTTCGACATCTTTCGATGTATCCATCCATACATACATACCACAGTCTGTCCAAACGTTCCTGCTATACCACGCCCCTACACCCTCCATGCAACAAATAATACAAAAGAAGTATTAAAGGGAACACTATTCACGGAAACCACTGAACACTTTGGAGAACACGTTAGAAAACACCACGAGAACCGAAAGATGCTGCGGATAACAGCACGGACAATCCAGCTACAGGTACACACAAAACTTCACAAGTTAAATGAATAACAAGGCCACTAAGCTGCTGTACTTTTCAGAGGGAACATTGAAGAAAAGGGCCAAATGCTGCTTCTCTCACAGAGCAGTGATTGGAGTCCATCCGTTAACATCGGGGAGTCAGTCAGTCATGACGTCAATAAGAGACATTCACTTGGCCAGCCCACTCAGCCAAGAAATTCCAAACCAAATTCCTAGTTCACTGTCTGGGTATTAATTTGTCCAGTTTGTCTTTAATCATAATGTCTCAGCAAGGCCAGCACCTTCACTGCTCTTTCCTAATAAATCCTGAAGAAGACCAAATAATGTGTTAGTAGGGCAGCAGATAAAAGCACATAATGTTCAGTTTGTCTCAAACGTCATGATGCAGGGCTAAGTCACAAATCTTTTACTGCATGTGCTTATTAAAAGACAATATTCTGAATGCATTTTACAATTATTCCAGATATTATCAGTAAAAAAGACAAATCCGTGAACCTGTGTGAAGGTTAGTATGAACGAGTTAAGTTGCTGCCCGACTCCTGCAGGCTGACCAGCAGGTCATCAATCTTCTCCATGTTCTGAGAGGCAGTCATGCTGTTCTGCACAGACCCAGACTGAGACAGGGACTGGCTGAGCAGGGACTGGATGCGTGCGTCACTCTCTCTTTGGTTCTGACCAGACTGGCTGATGGCTATAATCTGATCAGACAGTGTGTTTCCAGGAGTGTTCATCAGCTGGCCGCACTCTGCGAGGAGGGAGCAGAAGAAGCAGCGGGTTAAAATGAGCGAGTAGATGTTTTTTTTCATATTGTGTACAGGAGTTTGTAACGCAAGTTTAATGTTCCACGTTTCTTTATGTTTTTCTTTTGCACACATACGTGCATGTTCAAAATATTAGTACATTTATTTAAAGTGCGTTAAAATGAAATGAAAGGGCAATACCAATAACCTGAGACTAGATGAACTTGGAGGACTATGGCTGAACTTATGATCACAGTAAGAAGTATTTGTTTCAACACTCAGTATGTCTTACAAATGCAAAACAGTAACTGTCAATAAATTCTTTTTAATGTGAACTTTTATTTATTTATTTGATTTTTTCTTCTTATATGTTATACCTCATTTTGTTTTAAAAGTTTACTTGGTCATTGGTTTTGACAATGGATAGTGTATTAAGATATTACAATACTGTCATACCACAATATGGTTCACTGAAAGACAATTATCAATAATATTACAGTGAATTCTGGCCCATCTGTACGGAGGACCCAGAGAGCCTTTGAAATGGTTTATTAAACAATTCATCCATTTATATTTAGTTGGACAATAAAGAGGGAAAGAAAGTAACAATTAATTACAAATAATTAGAATTGAATTACTAATTAATAAACTAATATATAAATGGGTCCAATTAAGTGGAACGTATGTAATGTTGGAATGTAAATTATGGGATATGTAAATCAATGGTTTTTTTTGGGAATTAAAAAGAGGGTTTCTTTTCTTCAGGTTGCACAGAGATTTCCCAATTGATTCTCCATTTACTTTCCTGTTTGACAAGTCTAACATCCTTTATGTGGTGCGAGGAACCTGTTATGGACAAACTTTGTCAATTTGCAGAGGGAGTTAACAAAAGCTGTCACTGGCTATCAGTCAGTTTTGTAGATGGTTCATATCACTTCTGACATGTGAGCTTGTTTGCAGTCATTTATACTACCTCAACAGCTTTAAGGGTGTGCACCTGTGCAATCAGGTCCTTACCGTTCTGAATCCCGAAAAGGAAGAGGCCAGGTTGTTGAGGCTGGCTGGGCCGATTGATGCTCCCACTGACAGCGGTCTGAAAAAGAGTCCCTGGCTGTTGAACAGGGGAGGAGGTGGTCGTCTGGAGGTTTGCTACGCCGTTCTGCGAGGCAAACAAGGCTGACTGCGCAAGCTCCTGAGCAGCCAGTCCCCCCTGCAGCGAGGCCATGTTAGACTGTGGCATAAAGAGGCCCACAGGCTGCTCCTGCCGGCTGTTTGAGCTGCTGCCTAGCTGCATCGGCTGTTGCTCTTGAAACATGACTTGCTGTCGTGGATCTGTGGGGTTCCCTAAGGCCATGGGCTCAGAGCGATCCTGCTGGTTTACTGTCACCATGCTGGCTTGGGAAAAGAGCAGAGAGGGGTTTTGGGGCTCTTGGGAAACTAGACTGCTGCTGGTCAGCGGTGGCATCTGACCCTGGCTGCTGAACAGGAGGCTGGAGGCCTGGTCCGGGGTAGACAGGGGGTTGTTGCAGAACAGTAGGCCAGTCTGCTGTTGCTGCTGCTGGCCTGGAGAGAGTGTGTTTGCAGATTGATGAGGGGAGATGTTCTGAAACAGGGAAGCCTGCTGGGCTGGCTGTGTGTGGGGCTGAGGCTGGGGGGGCTGCTGCTCCATGGGACCTCTCTGCTGGATGGGGGAGAGCTGGGTCTGAGCCTGAAATACTGATTGTGGTTCAGGGGCAGGAGTTTGTAGAGCACTGAGGAAGGCCAGCTGCTGCTGCTGCTGCTGCTGCTGTTGCTGTTGTTGAGCACTACTGGTTGTAAGCTGAGAGGGCAGGGATGTCTGAGGGAGAAAAAGTCCGGGGGTAGAGGGCTGCTGGTCTGGAGACTGTAGTACTGTCATGGTGTTTTGGAAGAGAGCGGCCTGGACCTGCTCCTGAGAGGCTTTCTGAAACAACCCCCCCTGTGGATCTTGTGTTTCACCCAAAGAACTGGGATTGTGGAACATTGGTGGCGAAGGGTGCGAGGGCGTCTGCTGGAGGAAGTTGGTCTGAATAGAGAGCAGGTCACTTGCCTGCTGAAACAAAGCTGCTTGTTGCTGCTGTTGCTGCTGCTGCTGTTGTTGTTGCTGCTGCTGCTGCTGTTGGGCCTGTTGGAAAAGAGTCCCCTGGTTCGGCACCACTCCTTGTGATGAGCCCTGCTGTTCTGCGTTCTTGCCCTGAGAGGCATCCTGAAATATGCCACACTGCATCTGAATCTGTGACTGAAACAGCTGCTGCTGTAAGTTCTCCAAAACCTGCTGCTGTTGCTGCTGCTGAAGCTGTTGTTGCTGAATTTGTTGCTGTTGCTGCTGCTGAATTTGCTGTTTTTGCATCTGTTGTTGGTGCTGGATGTGTTGTTGCTGCTGTTTGGCCATTGAGTTGTCAGACTGAAGCGGTAAGTTACAGAACCCTTTGGCTTTAAGTTGCCTCACTGCCTCCTCCAGCTGGGCCACATCGTCCGGGGGAAACAGTGGCAGTTGCTGCTGTTGAGGGGCCGGTTCTCCACACAGCCTCCCCACAGCTCCAGAGCCGCTGCCGGGCCTCTCCTGCCCGAGGCCCTCTCTGGGCTCCAGGAGGAACTGCTGTGAGCCTTGCTGGAGCAGGGAGTCGGCAGGCACAGAGAAGGAGCTGGTGGCTGCGATGTCCTGCTTCTGGATGGTGCTTAAGGGCTCTGTATTGGTAAAAACAGGAGCCTGGCCTTTGTCAGGGTCACCTGCAGGCTGAGACAGGTTGTTGGGGAATGGTCTGTTTTTATTTAGATGGCCTGCAGTCATATCTGTGTTCTGCTGGGCTGGACACAAGTCACCAGTCTGCTGAAAACACAAAATAGAAGATAAAATATGTGCTTTATTTTGCAGTCAGTTTAATTGTCCACATATGACACGTACAGACAAGTAACTATAAGAGACTAAAGTATGACCTAAATTGAATTGTACTAAAAATGTATGTAATTTGTAATATGAAATGACTTCAATGCAATCTAAATAGTTTTCACTATGTAAAAGTTATTAATTTGGCCTTTAATGAGGTTACAGATCAATATATCACCTTAAATACACCAGAAGACTGGAGGTTGCTGGTGACCTCCATCGGAGTGACATCTTCTCTCTTCACTAAAGGCAACATCGAAGGCATCAAGGCACCATCCAGAACTGTAGGAGCAAGAACAAGGAACATATTACGTCTTATTCTTAAAATGTTTTATTTTCCTTTGTGTTCAGCTATTTAAAAGAAGTAACAGTCCATTGTGAGCTACAATGTGTAATAACACATGCACTTGACTCTATGTACAGTATATTAGCAAATATTTCAAATGGGAGGCTACAATCATGGTTATATAGAATAGTTAAGAAAAGGAAAATAACCTTTAATCTGTTCATCAAATGAACATGTCTTCACTGGAGAGGGCGTCTCTTTCTTCACTGGAACATCATTTGTTGCTGTGAGGGCAAACATCA
The DNA here is from genome assembly GCA_003416845.1 of Oplegnathus fasciatus. NCBI lineage: Eukaryota > Metazoa > Chordata > Actinopteri > Centrarchiformes > Oplegnathidae > Oplegnathus > Oplegnathus fasciatus. The sequence continues at coordinate 430,217 of NTHP01000114.1, read as the reverse complement.
ATAGATTTATATCTCTATGAGCCCACAAAACTGGAAAATCAATGTAAATATACAGCATAATAACAAGGAAAGGGAAAGGAAAGACGCTAAATGTGGTGAACAGGACTGTAGACTACATTGTTCATTGTTACTTTTAGGATCACATCTTTCAAAGTTTTGTTTCAAGGACTTTGCAATTAAAAAAAATGCTGATGAAAGACTGAATGTGGACGACCCTGGGTTCCCGTGTTTAGAGATGGGCCGTGCATTGTGCTCTTGAAAGATCTTGCTATTGGTCGCTAATACTTGCTTTGACCCTACTGAACAGTAGGTGGTGGTGTTGTGTAAAAGTGGCGATAGATCAAAAAAGCCTTGTGAGCATAAACTCAACAAAGCTGTGATGCAGCTGTTGTTTCTGTGGTAGAGAAAATATGTGTAAAATAAACATGTTTGGGGTGGTTAACTACAATACAGCTTGTTTTTTACCCACAGGTTGAGACACTGTGGAGTGAACCAGCTGTGGTGCCAGCCAGTAAATATAAAGTACTTTATAAATAATGACCTAGTACTCAGGAGGTTATATGTTATCTAACAAGCTGATCTTCCCATCAGTTGATTGTAAAAAAAAAGAGACAGATGAAGAGAAACTTAACTGGAATTGACTGGAACAAACCTGAATCTGGAGTGTAGGTGAAAGGCTGAACATCATGGGATCTCCCAGCATTCGTCACCACATAGATTCCCACACACACTGAAGAGGTGATGGTTTGGTTCTGGTACGGAGGAACCTTCACTATCAAGTGATTCTTGGTGGTGATTATTGAAAAAAAAAAAGAAAGAGAAAATAATCAATAAATATACCACAATGAAATGTAGAAATTTTGACCACTAGCGACAGAGAAGAGTAATATTTGGATGAGCAGGTCATTGCTTTGTTTGTATCTTGTGCTCTACCAGCACATCATGAGCATGAGGGTGATGTGGTACACCTTTCTGTGACGGCATAAGGTTGTGATGTAAATGTGTACTGGAATGGAGGTAGAAAAAGAATGAGCAGATCGGATTTATACACTGATGATTCTACATTCAGTTATGAAGATCTGTCTTATAAATGTACAGAGAAATAGAAAAAGTGTACGCATGAGACATGCTCAGCTTTTTTACAAAACCGAGTTTGTTTACAAGAAATCTCCACAGCGTAACAAAAAAACTAAATGACATCCAATGAGTTAAACGCAAGACCCCTTCTGTTAGCTGCAGATTCATCAATTCATCTACTTCTGACCATTTTGTTTACAAGGGCAAAGGTTTAAACTGGACTGTTGAGACACACTCAGTACAGCCTTTGAGACTGAGTGTAATTAGGTCAGAACACAATGAGACTACTCAAACCTTTGAACCAGCAGCCATTTAAGATGATTACATCTAAAGCCCCATACAAATCTGAAATGGCTGCTTCTATCTACTTAGCTCATTAGTAATTGGCATTAATCATTCAGTACGAAAATAACACAAGAGGGATCATAATTTACCTGGTGAAACAGCTCCATGTCAATTTCAGCCTCTGCCTTCCACGATTTCTCATCTGGAACAGACAGACGGTGTAACATGTTTACTGGAGATGAATTAAAACCCCCAAATATTCATGGACAATGATATTCTAAAAAGGCTCATGACTTACCAGAAACATTCTCCTGAAATATGACTTTGGTGTCTTTGAGAAAGTTTTTGCCAATGATAAAGACCTCTTCTCCTCCCCTCACCGAACAGCTGTGTAGTGACTTCTTCAGGATTTCAGGCACCCCTGCAGGCTGAGCTGGAAACAGAGCAGAAATAAATTCATTTTCACAGGTTTTCCCCAAAAATATCCAGGTTTTATAGAAGAAATAAAAGAAACAGATTGGTTTAAACTTAGAAAACAAACACTGATATATATACAGTATATAATATATATCCACAGATTAAAAATAATAATAATGATTCCACAAGAATTTAAAAAAACCACAGTAGAGACATTTTATATTTAGCCATTTAGTTAATATTTGTTCTGGAGGGTTGCAACAGTGGCTTTATTGAACACTGTCAGCAATGTAGTCAATCATGTGACCTCAGCATAAATAGCCATAAATGAGAATACAAAACACTAGGCATATTCTTGGGCCAGAATATTCATAATTTATGTCTCAGTGTAATTGTTAAAATCACACATGTTCATACTAAATGATCTGTTAGCAACAAAACAAATGATACCACCATGGCAGCTGAAGACATTTGCTTAACCAGGCTCATGCGTTCAGAGTGGCACTCATTTTTTTTTTCAACAAGTTAGTCAAGTGTGATTAACAGCAGGGTCCACTGTTAAATTTAAGACCTTTTAATGCCACAATTATTTATCATTAAATCACATTTTCAGCATTTCCCTGCAGCATTAAACGATAACTCCTAATGATATAATAAATTAAATGAACGCAACCAGGACCCAGATAAACGGCAGAAAATGAATGGAAACTCCACAAGAATGTATTAAACAGCCTCCTGCAGCACAATCCACTGTCAACAACCCAATTGTAGTTTATATTTGTGTAATATCTCCTGGCAGCCTGCAATCTGATACAAACCTGAAGCTCAAAACCACTCCCCTGTTCCTCTAAGACATTTCACAAAAGTACTCTGCACCACACACACACAAACACGCAGAAATGCCACGGGGGATTACTATTTTTTTGGGTTTTGTGGAAAGATATTTCCCTGGATTGCATGCTGGCTCTGTGTAAACAATAGAGGTCCACACACCTCTATTGTTTCGTCCTTTCCTTCTCTTTCTCCCCTGTCTCTCTCAAAGCAGCAAATCCACTTACTCAAACTTTCTTACGGCCTAAGCGTCTTTCCTGTTTATGAAACCAACCACACCCTCATACTGTACGCATTATTAAATAACATTTCAATCTGAAGGGATCTTTACACATTGTCTCCAAATGCGGACATCAAAAGACAACAGCCTCCTGACCTCAGGCTATATTAAACTTAACAAACAGGATATCTCTGGTTAAAGAGAAGAAAATAGCTCAGTTTATGATGGTAATTATTAACTAAGTAGGTTAGAGGTCAACTGTTTTTTTTTGCCTCTTTTTGAAATTGGTTTAATATAGTGAAATAATACACCAGAACTGATGCAACAATCTACAGAATCTATTATTCAGAGTCATGAGGAGCCTGACTTACTGCACAGGATTGGAGATGAGGGAGTCTGTAGTGTGAGCACCAAACCATCTGGACGGGGGATGTTGACCCGAAACACCAGCCGAGCACGTGTGCTCTTCTTCTTTGATCCAGCCACACCAATGCGAGCCTCGACGTCAGCATTACGGAGCTTCAAGATCCCAACACAGTCCACCCTGCACAGAGAGACAAAGTTAGCTTGCAGTTTAAACAACAAACTTTACAGTGTTTGCTAAACTAGCAGCTCTTTACAACACTAAATACCTCAGTATCTCATTACGACAACTGACTTCCCCAAGGGGATCGATCCACCTTACAGCTCACATGGGTGTCCATTATGCAATCGCTTTATTAAGCAATTGGTTTGAATTATCTGCGAAGTACAACTGGGCACATAAAAGCAACACTTGCTCTGTTTGTGGTTTAACATGTTGAAATTAAATTTTTCATTGGAGCAACATTTATCACAAAAACCACAGCAATTTTAATCTCAAGAAAAGTACGTACGCTAGTGTCATGTTGGTGCTTGGATCAAGGGACACCTCGATGACGGTTGTGCCGTCAATGTCCACCTCTTTGCAGGCTGTGGTGTTGCGGCCGGTCACCCTGCAAGCTTGGTAAAATCCATGGGGCTTCACACGCCCTGTATCGTTGCCCACAAACACTTGCAAAACCACTGGCTCGTTCACTCCCTCCAGCTGTGTAAGTAAAAGGAAAAAGACAAGCAATATGTGCATTAAAAAGACTGTTATTAAATTAGGAGGGAAAACATATAATAGATACTGTGGGATGGTGGACAGAGAAATTGTGACAGTCACTTATTTGTGTGAGTCAGAATACTTGTAAATGTATGAGCCGCTAATTTTCAGTTGCTAGTTTTCTGTCCTGTCCTGTCATGGCTGCTCCTGCAACTGAACCTGTTCCTTCGTCTCTTCACATTTTCTCCTCTTGTTTTGCAGATGCTAAGAACTAAGCGCACTTCCCTACCTGTCAAGCAGATGCCCTCAGTGTGTTGTGCATTTTGGCATCTTCTCATCAAGCAGTTAGTCTTAATTCCACCTTCTTCTGCAATCTACAGTAGTCAGCCTTTTAAAAGCCTCCCTGCGTTTGTTATCTTCTACGGACACCTTCTATTTCTGACTTCTATGCCCGTTTTCTGCACTTGAGTCCACCTGCCCTGGCAGTACAAACAAGCCAGTACCTGATCCAGAAGAACTCACTCTGCTTTGTGTCCAGATTCGTCTCCAGATCACCTCCTGGGCTAACATCAACCACAAACTGACCAAATTAATGACCAAACGCTAGACAGTGTCTCTGGTCTGGCTCCTAACTCACTCTGTCGAGACTCTTCTTCATCTTTCTTCTTCTCCACTAGAAAGCCAGATGTTTAAGGTCCAGAGATGTACACTGCTTAGCTAGTTTTTAGGCATTTTTACAGATCATTCTAAAATAGTTTTTCATATCTCCACAGAAAAGGACTCTCATAGGAAAATGAAGTTGGGAACATCAGTTTCTTCCATGGTCCAACTATTCTCTCAGGACACTGGCAGGCAATCAATATTTATATATTATTTTCCACTTTCGGCACATAATGACCTTTAGACTTCCACCTCTGACATATTTGACATTTTTTGCCCCATTGCTTCTTATGGCTCTAGGAATAGCAAATCTTACACACACATGTATTTCAAAGCCTCTGGCAATAACCCAATCATTAACTTACCCTTAAACAAGGGCACACTATAGCAGAAAAGTCATTGCAGAGGCTGCGTCAGGGGTTTAACCGTTACCTTCACAGTAGGGAAGCCCTGCTGAGTGCGGTCCTTCACTGACCCTCTGCTGCCTTCGGTCAGATAGCGGGCTCGGTGCTGAGTCTCAGGCTGGACGAGGATCTTCAGCTCCTTCCCCTCACTCTTCTGTGGGTATTGCATCAAAAGAGTTCCTCCTTTCTGTTTAGTTGTCTGAGGATCATCAGAGCTGCGACAAAGACCAGTTTGACAGCGATCACTTCGAATTCTAACATTTTCTAGCAGTTTTATTTTGGTTCGTGCAACCTAGGTGGCATCTTCTGGTATTGTAGTAGTGTCTGGAACTTGTTTTGACAGATTGTGATCCTGTCCTTATTTGTTCTGAACCCCCCCATCCCCACCCCCCATGATGCTCTGAGCAATGCAGAGTTAACAGGCCCTCCATCACCCAAGCATATTCTATCCCCAGCTTTTAAAGCGTTCAGAGTTATCTGTTTATTTAATCTGCTCTGCTTATCCTAGGTCTTTGAGAGAGGCTCTGTGATTCACTGTGGCTGACCATTGTTTGTACTTCAGTATCCTGCCCCTCCCTCCCCTCTGATCTAACCGCTCTTCTTCAGTCAAAGTGTGGTGGGAAATATAGAGCCAGAGTAGTTTGTTGAAGATTTCCATCTGTTGTGCAATGTGTCATTTCCTAATAATACCTATTCTGACAGTCAGGATGAGTGCTGTCATAGATTATCCAGAACAGCCTTTAAGACAATGGTAACAGAGAATAAAGGATGAGTAGCTACCTACTTAATTGTGTAACTACCACCAAGAGATTATAAAATGAATAAAAAGTCAATTAACTACTCAGTAAACAACTTCCTACAACAAGTCATTGTTTTCTTTGGTCACTGATGGGTGACAAAATACTGGAAAACCTGGAATGCGGTGCTTCCCTACAGGGCAGGAGGCTTCACAGGTTTCACACACATACTGTATATATGTATATATAATATAAAAATGATGAGAATCATATGCTGTAGCTTTAGTAGTCACCAGATCTGAACACAAATGGGAGATTTTCGAACAATGGGAATAACATATGCAACTAATGATCATTTTCATCGCCGATTAATCTGCTGATTATTTTCTCGGTTAATGGATTAATCGTTTAGTCAATAAAATGTAAAAAANNAAAAAAAAAGTGATGCCTTAATTTGCTTGTTTTGTTTGACCAAGAGTTCAGAACAAAAAGATATTCAATTGACTTTACATATGACAAAGAAAAACAGCAAATCTTCCCATTTGAGAAGCTGGAATCAGGGAATGTTTGGTATTTTCTGAAATGATTAATCACTTATGAAAACAGTTGCTGAGTAATTTTCTGTCTATGGACGAATCGATTATTCGACCAATGGCTGCAGCTCTAGAATATCTTTTAGAAGAATGGTGCTCATCCCTCCAGTAGATCTTCAGAGACATGACCTGGAAGCTCGTGGTGGCCTAACATTTTACAAAGACACCTAATGTTGGTTTTCCTTTAATTCTTCACCATCTCTACATAACCATAGCCTCCTTTGACAACTTCATGAAAGGTAGAGGGGCGTGATGTGGAACTGATCTGGCCATTAGAATCTAACAGGTCAATCTCAGTTAAAATATTTCACATTACCTGCATCTAAAAGTTACACAAACCTTCCTTTTGGTCCAGTCTTGCTGTCAGGGCCAAGCTGTGACAGGACAAAGTGTGGACCTTTGGCACTGTCTGCATCAAACACGTCCATGCTGGCTTCCCCTGCAGGCACAGACTTGGGGCCAGGCCTCTGGCGAGGGGTACGTTTGCGGGACTTTCGTGGCACCTCTGTGTTGTCATTGTAAGAGACAGTGCTCATGATGCTGAAGTTAGAGAGAGAGTCATCCATCCAGATGCTGTTGCTCTGCTCTGAATCCAGAGATGTTTCATCCTGGCAGGACATGCGGCTGTCATCTAGCAGGTCTTGTGGAGGTGGAGAGATGTTCAACACGGTGCGGCGCTTAGACGGGGTCATCTGGTGATGTGGCTGGGCCTCCTGGGTTGTTGCGCCTCTTCCTCCTCCTAGCTCACCGCTACCCCTGCAGTTAGCGCAACTGCTGCCGTTACCATTCCCACCATCTGCTCCAACAACCTCTGGCACCGCTCTGCTACTCCTGGTGTCCTCCGGGTCAACATTGCCGCCGTGAACTGGGTTCTGGTCACTTGCTGAAGTACTGGAATGCATGGCGGAGCTGGAAGAGGTGGAAAAAGCACTGCGGGGGCCTTCCATGGTCATAGAAGAGGACATGGCATCTACAGTGCAAATAATTAGACAGTGAATAAAGGCATCCCAACCAGTGCTGGCTAGCAGTCCCATTTAAGCAGCAAAATTTGTTCATGATTGTTTATTTTTTGCTTTTGTTTAGTATTTTTTTATTCCTCCAATTAAAATTTCCCCCTTCTTTCCCCCCCATCTTACATGTGTGGGTCTGTGGTGCTGATGATATCTGAGGATTTGTAAATGTACAGTATGTGAGGCGCAGTACAGGTGTGACTAAAAAGGGGCCAAAGAAGAGATGAGAGGTGAGCAGTCCCCCTTATTTAAAAAAAAAAATTGAGATAAGACTAAAAATGCTTGTGAAGAAATTAACTTGCAACAAAAAAAAGAGGAAGAACTGAATTAATTTATCATTATTATTAGCATTTTGTTCATGTTGAACTGACAAAAAGCTAAAATGATGAAATGGAGAGGGAAGTTCAAAACAATGATATGTACAATATGATGCATGCCAATTATTGGAGCTTTTATTTTCAAATTTTTTTTTTTTTTGCTACAAAAGTTCATTTCGTTGGGACTGAACGTAGCCACAGAGACAAAATAAACAAGCTTCTGACCTATGAAGCAGAGAACTGCAGACCATTTTATATGCAGACACTCCCTGCTTCAGAGGGAACTTCCTGGAATATAAAAATGAGACAGCGAATGAGCAATAAGAGCTGAACAGTAAAAATTTATTCAGATTTTTTAAAAATAATAATAATAACACAGGGTATTTTGTTTGTCAGAAAATGTTGCTCCAGCATGCTGACATACACTGTAATTTCAAAAGCATTCAAATAGTTACAACGAACTAGATGAAGAGTGGGGAAAAGTCTGGTTAGGTTGCAGATCGTAAAAAGGAGTTAAGACTGCTGTTGACATTCTGGATTGTTTGGTGACTCATTAGTTTGCAAAACACACAGTCGGAAAGAAAAAGAGGCACATAAAACTCATGGAGGTAGTGTCATTTTGAGCAAGGATCAAAACACAAAGACATTTATGATCACAAACCAAAAACATACAATAGCAACCAAAATCTATGAACAAATACTGTCGGATGTCCAATGCTAGCACAGATGTTGAGCGGGTTACAGTATGAGCGTTTCCCTCTATTATACCCTACTCACTACTGTACATGAGTGCCACTGAAGCTTTTAAAACAGCAAAAATGAAAAAAAATCCTTAACAACACCGTTCTGCTAAAAACTGCAATTAAAAGTGAGGTCATTGTGTCTATTAACATCTTTTTGTAATAAAAAAAACAAACAAAAAAATGAGAGCCAGGTGATGTGGTGTAAACTAAAATATACTGCACCTGTAAGTGGCTGTAACGGAGCACTGAAGACCATAAGGAACAGACTTCTGGATTTACTGAAACTCACTCTATAGCCTTGACGCTTCAGTGAGGAGCAGAGCAACACAGCTACAGCGAAGCACACTCAAATTTAACCATAGTGACCAAAAGTATGTATATTTCTAACTATTCTTCTGATGGCCATTTGGGAATTTTCAAAAGTCGATAGGGACAAAAAAAAAGTCTTAATATGCGACAAAAAGCCATAAAAATGCTATATTTTCTTTGGACTAAAACTTGCAGACATCATCAGACCTCAGCAGGAGAAAGGAAACCATGTATGTAAGACCACTGACAAGGGTGTGGGGGGGTGGAGCTTCTTTCTACTTCTTCTAGTGCTTTTTAATGGTAGATCATATCCACTTTATTGTTGTACCACTGCCTTTAACTGTTCATATTTCTTCTTTAATTATTTGCCAGTTTCGAGGGTGGCTAAGCAGTCGTTTCACAGAGGAAAGTTTTGTATTTGGACACCACTCTGTATCACAATGCACAATAAAAATGTGAAGCGCCAAAGGAAAAGAGAAGAAATGTGACGCATTTCAGCGAAACGCATAACTTTTTCCAATGACTGGTAAAAAATCTGTTTAAATGAAATACTGTCTAATCATCCCACATCCAGTAAAACATCTGTGGTTCATCTAAAGTGCACCAAAACAAAGTGTTTTAAAAGTTGCAAGTGACCCTTTTCCATCTGTCCACACTGCGATCATAATGATCAAGACTTTATTAATTTCCTACAGAGCAGTAATTGGGCAGTAATTAGCCATTAACAGCATATCTAATTTCTGGACTGGATTTTCTCTGCCAGTGTGATTTTCTCCTGTGAACAATAGCTCCACCTTGGAAGTGCAAAGTGGTCAACAAGGTGATTACAGCTTCCTAATTCCTCTAAAAAAAAGTATTTTGTGCTGAGTATGCAACACTGTGAAACAATAAGCTTTGTTGGGTTCTCTCATCATTATTGGGTATCACAAAAAAAGTTTGGAAAAAGGCAGAGGGCTCTAAATAGTATCTAAAGCTGCGATACATGACCTACTTTTCAACACTTTGTTGCTGCAAGAGACCACAACATACAGCAGATCACAAGTATTCACAACAACAATCCCCTCGACTAGATATTTCACAGTCTACCAGCAGGTCCAGACAGATGTTCAGTCGACTTAACTCCAATGACATAATTTCTTTGTTAAGCAGTTGTTTTTTGTGCAGCTTGTTTTTGGGACTGCCGTGCGAGGCTGGTTGTCTGACGGGCTTTCCTGCCATATGCAGGTGTTTGTTTGCCCACAGGTACAGTGTATTACATGAGTTGTGTTTTTCGGGGTGGGGCATGATCAGTCCTGCTCGCAGAGGAGACATAAAGATAAGAGGAGCAGGATCCTACCTGATGCTAGGGCAGCTGAAGGGGGAGGCCCTGCCTCTCCGCCGCTCTTTTGACTCATGACTTTTGGGTTCTGCTGAGTGGAGGAAGGCAACTGTAGCTCTCTGGGTATAAGGTCATACGCTGACTCTGTTGAGAGAAGAAGAACAAATAAGAAGGACGATAAGGTGACATATTAAAAGGTACAGAGCCCCCTGGTGTCAGCTGAGAAAATAAAAAGAGCCATGTGTAAATTTGTACTCTTGGATTCATAATCCATGCCCACGGTTTTGCAATCCATACCCATGTTTACAAATCCGTGGGCACGGATTGCAAAACCGTGGGTACAGATTATGAATCCGCCGAGAGTACAGATTTTCTCAGCTGACACCAGGTACCGTAAAAAGGAACTCGACGGCTTTTGTTGGTAAAATGAGAGTCATGTGTCAGCTCAATGAACAACTTGTTGTACATAAGACACTTGAAAATGGCATGACTCCTTGTTTTCGTCAGAAACACCATTTCTCTTTTTAATCAGATTTTATGCTGATGTTGTAATCACAGTGTTACACATTGTTGTACAGAAATTGCACATCACAGCTCTTATGCAATTGTAAGAACTTACCAGCAACCTGGTTGGCAACAAATCTGATACTTGACAAGGAAATGCCCACGATACAGAGCTATGCATATGGGAACAATACATGATAATTCCAGCCTCAGTTCAGATGCCAAACGGGTTTACACCTCTCTTACAAACTCTGCTGCTGGCTGCACATATACAAGAATCATGCCACACTGTTGCCTCTCCACTCCAAGATAGAAGGTGGTATTACTCTAAAGAAACAAAAGCCTAATGCATGACGCGTTTGTTATTAGACTCTGAAAAACAAGAGGAATCAACTGACATTAGAGTGGGAATAAATGTGAAGTGACCTTGTTTATGATGATGATTTTGATGTGGACTTTTAACTTCATTCAAAAAAAATGAAGTTTTTTCATTTTCTAATCCATCTTTACTAGTTAAAACAACAATAACCTTCTGTCGCACCATAGTCTTAAAAGAGTACTCCGCTGATTTAGCATCGCGCTCCTATAACATTGTTGGACTCATGGACGATAGACAGTTTAAAAAAAGATCAAAATCGCTGCAGCAGAACTAGAGATATTGTCTTTTTTATTCCCCACATTCTTCTTCCTTGTCAAAACCTGGAGCCTACATTACCCACAATGCAACTCAAACGGCAACAGTTCAGTTGAGGATTTGGGTGCGTTATGCTAGTAGCGGCTAATGTAGCCTCGAGCCGCTAGCGTCAAGCAGAGATGAGCATCGGGCTACTGACGTCTGGTGAGCTCACTTCTTTCTGACTCCACATCTCCAGGTTGTTTTCTTTTTCAAACTTGTAGTCTTCAGCCCCAACAATGCCGACCCATCAGACTCCCTCTGGAGCCACTTAACAGGCTTTATACAACTGCTTTCACATACGCAGTAGGACTCCCCAGACTTTGATGTTGTAACATTGGAGTTCCCCTTTAAGGCTTGTGACGAACGCTGCAACAATTAGTCGACTAATTGATTGCCAGAAAATTAATCTGCTACTATTTTAATAACTGATTCATCGTTCAAGTTATTTTTCCTCTTTTCTCTGGTTCCAGCTTCTCCAACGTGAGGATTTGCTGTTTTTTCTTTGTTTTGTATCATTGTAAATTTAGTATATTTGTGTTTTGGACTGTTGGTCGGACAAAAACAAGACATCTGACAGGACTAAGGGGAAATCTGAATTTTTTCTATATTTTCTCACCTTTTAAAACCAAACGATTAGCAGATTAATCAAAAATAATTAGCAGATTAATCGATGATGAAAATAACCATTAGTTGCAGCCCTATTTGTGACATTTTTGTTTACCTTAGCAAACTAACAAGGAGGTGGAAAGCTAATATCCAAGCTACATCTTCTCTTGATGTATTATGGGTGTCCTCTCTTAAGATTGTCTATTTAATCATTAGCTCTAACATGGTAACTCAGGGCTCTGAACACACTTTGAGGAGGACCAAACCAAACGGAGAAAAACAAAAGCACAAAATGACGAGACTATTGAGGTAAAAGCAAAAGCTGTAGCATACCAAATAAACAGCAGATCTCATTACAAACAGGCAGCGGGGTCATACAAAGCCTTTTTCTCTCCTCTCTGTGCCTCCCTCAGGGCCAACAGGACATGGGGAGGGGAGAAAGCCTTGGGTCAACAGCATGACAACACTTTTACTAGCAGCCTGATTCATCATCCAAATATTATGGTATGAACTTAGAGCGGCCATTACAGTCGCCTGACTCTCTTCTCTGCCAACTGCCAGCTTTAATTACTTGCAGCTGAGTCCCAGGGTTTGGTGTGTATATCAGATACTTAACCCTCCCATTGTTACCACTCGCTGTGTACAATAGACAAACCTGGGACATACTGAAACCAGCCCATGCCTCTTCATTCCCAAAGCCCTCCAGTCTCTTACAGCTCGCTTTAGAAGAGCAGGGAATGCTGGTTCCCAGAAAGGGAGCTTAAATCTGGACTCTGCAAACTCATATAACTCACACTGAACCACACATGCACACAGGATTCTAGTGTGGTTTTGCTGGTTATTTGCTGAGTTCTCCAAACAAAATCACAGACACACATGCATGCACACAAACGCCCCCCACCACCTCCACAAAAACACTTTCTCTGCCCCCGCTTTTACACTTTAACTCTACAGTCTTCTTGGGGCTCGCTGGCTGACTGCACATGCAGCAACATGTGCTCCGAGTGAGCAACCCTTCCAGTAAACAGATTGCCAACCGCACAGACAGAAAATATGTACTCTTCTCTCAGAGCAGCGGTCTCGAATCACTGGCTGGCCTGTTCAAAGTGTTTCCACAGTCCCCACAGACGTTTTTTAAAGACTGAAACAAATTCTTATTTTGCTGCATATTTGTTTCCTTGTAAGCAGACAGAGTGCAATTCTTTATTTCCATGTGACAAAACACTGTCCCTTTCACGCAGGAGAAGATTTTTTAAAAATCAAAAAAAGGTCAGCCTCGTTAGCTGGGAAACAAAACCGTACTGACTCACGCACCACGTGATGTTTTGATTTTAACTTAAGACTGCAGTCGTGTTGTGCAGACCACTGACCATTGAGGAAAACCTTTCATTTTCCGTCCGTCTGTGATCATCATAATAACAGATTAAAGCCTGACCAAAAATGTCCACACTGACAGACACCATGCTCATGTGGTTAGTTTTGATCAGGTCTACTTGTGCTATTAATACATTTTGATGAATATCAAATTAAATGAAATGTGGCTGCCCTCATTAACTGGTTCACAAATTTAGTTCCCTCTCACGTTCAGTGTAAACAGAAGGATAAATAACAAACCACACACACTTCAAATCATGTCAGAAATGCTGCATAAAGTTAGATACTTTATACCTTCACCATGCGTTGTGATATGTTTTTATGGTAAGTAGTGCAGGCTAAAGGTGAAAAAAGAAAGCACTCACCATGTGAATGGCAGGACTTACACTCCCATTCATTTCCCTCACATTCCTGCTGCTTGCTCTTACTAGCCCTGGCACCTGGGGCGTGGCACTGGTTTTTTGGCTGAGTGACTGATTTAACTCCCCTTCTGTCCCCCTCCTCCACTCCACCTACGTCTCTCCCTCTCTCTGTCTTGTTTACTGTGCTCCCAGACCCTTTTCTGTACTTCAACTTGCTCAACAGGTTAGTGGTATTGTCATGTGGAATCCTGTCAAGCAGAAATGAAGCAATAGAATAAGCTACTTATGTTGAGATACACAAGGCAGATATTAGATTATTGAACTTGGTGGAACACCACTGAACAAGAAGTGATTGGGGAGATAAGATTAAGCTCGCCTTGTCAGTGCATTTGGACGTTATTTCGAGCAGTGAAGGAAAAAAAAAACTGAAGGGGCTGGCACCTGCAGCAAACCATGTACAACAACCCTGAAATGTTTACAGCCAAGCCTACATGAAGGCTGCCGGGGACTCCATAGCAACACAGATCAGGGGACAAGTCTTTTGAGCGTTTGCGTCTCTCATGAGATAATGTGGAGAAAATAGAAGATAAAACAGCATTATGCAAACTCAAATGAAGAACTGAGCATTAACAATGCAGGATATTACATGAACAACATTACAACATTGTGGCAAAAATCTGAATCATCCCTGTCATTTGTCACCACCCACAGCTAAGGGATAACACTAATACCCCAAATAATACCCTTTATAATATGAGTACCCTTTAGTATATGAGACCACTCATGATTAATTAATGCACAGCCAATGCATGGCTCTTTTTAATTTAATGCAAGAATTAGTGTAAGATATATCACAACTCTGCTTTGATATTAATAAATAATCAAGTCACAATGAGTTTTTTACTAGATGTAATTGATTAATTACTTCTTCTTTTTTACTGATTGTAATTGATTAATTATATAAGACTTATGGATAAATTCATTCACATTTAGCTCATACATTCATTAATGTAGCTGGCAGCACAGAGGTGACACTGGCCACTGACAAGTTTATTATTCAACTGCAAAATGTCCTCTGGTCACTGTTCTTAAATGATCAAATTTAAGGGATCCTTATCATACATGTTTGTTTATGTTGTGCTTTTATGTTAAAAAATAGTAATATTGACTCATTTTTTATATTTTTTCAAAAATATTATTACATGTGGTAGCTATCGCCTGGAATTTTAAATACAGCAATATTGTGGCTTACATTTATGTTTTTCTGGTCTTAAATGCTGCATTAAGGGGCACAAACTTGAGTTTATCTGATTTATCGAACTGATCATCAAATCTACACTACTAATGACTTTCTTTCTCAAAATGTTCTTGTGTGTGCATATTTCCTGAAACCACCAATGGTCATCCCCAAAATGCCATCCAATTAGATCAACACCTTTCAATATTATGGTTACTTTGATTACATTTACAGTATCAATAAAGATAGACTGAATATTAGAAGCGCCTCTCAGTAAAACACAATACAGTTCAACAGCAACACAAACTGCAGCCTCAAAAATGACAATACAGTTTAATCAACAGCTCTCTAAAACAGTTTCAACTGAACATTACAACCTCCACAAAGGTTGGACTTATTGCAGGACTTTTGTATTAGAGGGCAATAGTTTTAGCTAGGTGTACCTAATAAACTGGCAACTGAGTGTACAGTTATAAGCAGGACAAACTTGTCAAAGAAGCATGCATACTGTAAAAGTGGTGTGACAACATGGTGTGAGCTTGAATGGATGTGGAGGCGGGGTGAGCGAAAACATCCAGTAGGCACTACTTCTGCGCTCACATACTATTTTTTTTTATGACAGTTAATGACAGTTCAATCAATGTATGACCCGCCTGCAATGCTGCCAATGCATCGCTCCCTTATTTTGTTAAAACACCCACCAGAATCCCCAAATGTCCTCCCAGCTCTCTGTTGATGTTCTCTAACTCAGCTGTGACGCATGTGGTGTTTCAAATCAAACCCTGATTCAGGAGGAAACATCTGGAATTGGGGGCACTATTGGACAAACCAGAGATGTTCACAGATTTATAACATATTAACATTCATACAATTCATCACGATGAGTCATCCATTACTGTTGCATTATTTAGACATGAGTCGTGAGCCCTTCTCATACACTGTTAACCGTTACACTAATCGATAGCTGTTGTAAAATTTCATCACCATCATAGTCACAAGTTATGAGTCATATTCAATTCAGATTATCTGAGGTGAGTGTAGACAGTTTTATATCAATTTACAGCAGGTCAACACTGATAATGAAGGCTGGTGGCAGAAAAGTCATAATTTAAGTAATCAATAGAGCTCTATATACAGCATACTGCATTTTTCTACAGCTTAAGTGTTTGATCTACATTTACAGTACATTCACTCCACATAAACAAATACACAAATTGCCTAATAACATAACATCAGCTAAGTGGAATACAAGTCACACAACTTTCATTTTGACTGCAGAGCCTGTCATGATTACCCCAGACATGATGACTCAAGTATGTTGAAAGAAAAGGTCTACAGTAGTTACTCTACAGCCTGCTGCACAATAGCAGCCATTATAACTGGAGGTATTATCATTGCATTTAAACAGTTACTGCATTCAGGAAGGATCATGGCACCATCACTGTATTTGAGAAAATGTTGCCTGATGAAGAAACAGACGAGAATTACTACACCTGAGTAAGGAGGACATGTGAAATCACAGCTATTGTGTCTGTGTGATGCTCCGGTACCCAATAAATACAGTAGCATATCACAACTGCACTTTTTCGATCGTAGAATTTTTAGTCAGGAACTGAGAATGACCACAAGTGTATATTATGATATCAACATTATAACTATTTAGGTGATGAGCCATGAGCCAATATTTCTACCTTGAGCATCTTTCTAGTCTTTAACCACCATGTGCTGATCCTACTGTCCAAACAGTAAACAGTAAAGACTGCTCACAATATAAATTTATATTCCCTGACATGGACCTTTGTTATGTAGCCTACAATTCAGGGTGCAGAAACACCAAAGTAAAGAATGGCTGTATGAGTTCAAGTGTAGTGGAAACCATAGATATATTTATATCAGCTGCCCTTAAAAATATGTAGAAGCTATAGTGAAGAATTTGTTCTATTTTGGCTATTACTTCCAGCAATCCCAATAATCATTGATAATCTCTGACGGCTTTGTCTCATATGTTCTATTCTTTCTACACAGTCATTTGAAAACGTGAAGGTCAGCCAGGTTTTAGATCAGGCTGAGTCACACCAGGCTCAGAGTTTGTGGCATGTAGCTGTTTCAGTCCAGCTAATCCTGAAGTGGCCAGGAACGACCTCCAGGCGTCGGTTTACATGACTTGCTTTCAACAAACAACCACCACTATCCTGACTTTACAAAACAGCCCACTGAGGCTCCTGTGAGGGCCAAACCTCGCAACTAGAAGTTTGCTACAGCTACAGCAGTGCAACGGAGCCCTACAGCTGGGAGAAAGACAGTCAAATTCTGGCTGAGAATAATACCTCTATCTCTGGCTCCGTGTTTACCAATGCACTCGAAAAGATGAAACAGACACTGAGCTTAACATGAAAGCGTGACTTCAGAAAGCAGAGGAATTCAAACTATTTACAGACGACAACACACACACACACGCAAGCTCACACACACATGCACACTCGCCAAAAAATGCCATGCTTAGACACAGATACTGGAAAGCACTAAACTTCCAGTAAAATCAGTTCCTCAGGAGACTGCCTGTTTTCTCCTGAATCAGATATGACTACGCACAGACAGAAATATTAACAACCTACAGTATACTGTTCAACAAAACGTTTGGTGTGCCAACACAGGCGTTTCTGTCCGGCTCACAGGAAAACCGTGCTGGGGCAACAGGAAGAGCCTTTGGCAACAACGCACACATACACTCACCAACAGTGCGACATCACAAAGCTGCCATGCTAACCACACATTTACTCTGAACCTGGAAAGGAATCATAGCAAAACTTAAAGTTTTGTTTTTATGTCTGTGCAGTAAATATGACAGGAGGCGGTTAGCTTAGCTTAGCGCAAAGACTGGAAACAAGGAGAAACAGCTAGCCTGGCTCTGTCCACACATAATCCACCTACCAGCACCTCTAAAGCTCACTAATTTACGTGTTATATCTTGTTTGTTTAATCCGGACAAACCAGAGTGTAAGAAAAGTGCCAAGAAATAGTCTGGCACATGACTGTTAAGTGGCAAATTTTTCATTTTTCACTGAGATTGAACAAACGATATATGATGTGTTAATTAATGAGCTTTAGAGGCGCTGGTCTGCTGATTTTGTTACCTTTGGACAGAGCCAGGCTAGCTGTTTCCGATCATTGCGCTAAGCTATATAGCCTTCTCATCTAACTCTTCCCCAGAAAGCTACTGATCATATATTTTTCCAAAATGTCAAGCTATTCTTTTAAAAACGTAGCCAGGTAAGATGGAATATAATGAGGTGAAAAATGCTAATGATTACTGAAGGAAATAAGGTGCATGACTGGCATACATAAGTAGGGGACTGGGACGGCCCCGTGACTGCTCATGCAATAATTCGTGAAATACAATCAAAATCTTTGAGCAGATAATCGAGATAAAGACTCAAAGAGTCCATCTTTGCACAGTCCACTTACAATCACAGTGAACATGATTTAAAAATAGCTCGTGGCACAGAGGTCCACTTTTAGAAACCTTGCGGACTGATTTCTGATGGAAGCTGTTGACTTTATTGATAAGAAATAAACATGAAATAGCTGGCAGCGGGTCAACATTTAGCCTACACGGGGAAGTCTGTTTGAGTCTTGAGGCACTCAGAAATCCACAATAGAACATTAGAGCGGAAGAATGTAGGACAAGAAACCTAACGCCAAAAATTTGGTAAAGTGAGAAGCCATTTCAAAACAATCGCAACCCTTAAACAAAAAAGCAGCCGGATCTGCAGGTCTGCTCAGGCCTGGCAAAACCCCCAACCTGCTCCTTTAGAGCTTATACATACTGTACAGCCTTTCTGTCCTCATTTCCTAAGTTTCTTTAAGACTTGCCATTTTCCAGATTTATGACAATGTGTCCCTCAAGCTCACCCTCCAGAGCTAGACTGAGACTACGCCTTCAGATATTAATTACTTAAGAAGATTTGTTGTTAAGTCTAATTAAGGATTTGTCTACTGATTAGTCAGGCAAAACCACAGCAGACTGGGAAAAATGTGGTCAAGAATCAGCAAACACCACCTCCAAAAAACTGAATAAAGTTGTTCTGGCCTTTGTTGGACTGTTTACTGAAAATAAAAATTAGGAAGAACTCATTTTGGGGTCACCACCACGGGTAGATCTGGGGGAGATTCCTGTAACAGTCTGGTCAAGTAAAAATGTACACCATACAGCCCGTGTTGGAAAGATTTCTTATTGCTTAAAACACCACTGCTGCAATAAAAACTCACTATAAGGTGTGTAGTTTCATGTTCTTTTTTTTATGCAAGTGAGCAGCCTTTGATCCAGAATGCTTGTTTATGGATGTGTATGTCATCTGAGTAAGTGTCACCAAGATAATGCTTCAATAAATAGCATGCTAAAAAGGATTTATGCCAGAATACACACTGAGTAAATAAAGTCGAGGAGAAGCATGAAGAGAAAAAAAAAATATTGCAGCAGGTTGTGGCTTGCTGAGACGGTGAGAAATGAACAGTGTAATTCCTGCTCATGACGTCTCATTTAACTCATCAAAAAAACTTCCTCTTTGCCAAACTCTGACATATGAAGGAGTGGCAAGAGGGAGACAGACTGACATTACCAATATTACTAATACAATGAGAATTGATTAATGATGAAAATGAACAATAATTATTATTTTCTGAAGCAGTAACAAGTTACAGTGCCTGGCTTCAACGGGGGCAAGGAATTAAACGTAACATTGGCAACCAAAATGGAAAAAAAGGGACGACAATAATCTACATAAATGTATGTAAAGCTATTCAGGTGTGACTCAGTTCACCTTGACTTGCATTGACTTGTCCTGAGGCAAGAGATTCCACTGTGTGCAGGGGGTGGAAGCAACCGTAACCTTTGTTTTTAAATTAAACTATGGAGGGGCAACTTTACACAAGGTTAAAAGGACTATTATTCCGTCAGGAGCCAAGCAGACCTCCTGCAGCTACCGAATATTTAAAGGTTTCATTAAAAACATGAAGTTAGCTGCCTTGTGACCAGCTGTCATGCTCTAGGCATACATTTTTTAGGTAGGGATTTACCTATTTTGACAGTTTGATTCGATTTTAACATGAAAAACAACTTTTAATCAACTTTCATAATTAATCATCATCCAACATTTATACATATGTCTATTTTTCTTAATGGTTTCCAAGCATTATGTCCTCATAGTGCTCTTATTATACTTGTAACATTTTTTGTTTATCTAACATACTCAGATCTAGTTTCAAAACTCAATGTCACTCTGTGAATTACATGGAAAGGGGGTTCAGGATTAATAAAGAGGAAGAAAAAAACATCCCACTCAACCAACGACCAAAAAGAGAGCTAGGCTGCGTGCCACCAAAGTCAGAGTCCAAAAAGTACAAAAAGGGTTTGGACACCCAAAATGAACTGTTCCTTTTATTCAGTTTTCAATCTAAATTCAGCACAGGGGAACAGAAACAGACATTTCAGCTGTGCCTTCTTCAGTGTGCAATAACCAGTTTCATGGCTGAGCCCTTTTAACTTTTCACCAACAATGAGTGTCAATCAACGTGTTACCAACAGACGCACGAGTGGCTACCTGTTGTCAGAGGCATCCTCAAACCTTTGGAGTTCAGTGTCTTCAACATGCGGACAGGAGGAGCTGAACTGCCAATCCCGCGATCACCCCGCTTTTTGTACTTTCTAGGTTCAGTATCAATAAAAATCCCAAACGGGAAGTGCAGAACTTGAATGTAATTCTATCACCTTTCAAACGATTCTGATGACGTGTGTTTTGGTTTATAGAAAAATGAGGCAATCCAAGTGAATATTGGTGCAGTTTATGAGCTGCTTTCAGCCGTTTATCTTCCTTCCCTTCCAGATGTGGGCAAGGGCTGTCTGCCACAGTGTCTTTTTTACACTACCACAGGGGCTGCCAAAGTCAGACATTTATATAACAACAAATGTAACAAATAGTGTTGGTTGATGCTTCTCGCTAAGTGCATGTTAAGCAGATAAATTGACACATGAAGTACGAGTGAGTTCCACAAAGCTTACCTTCTGTCCAGGTAAAAGTTCTGTGTATGGGTACATGACACCCAGTTGGTTAGTGCGCCTTTCAATGCCACCTTCCTTCTTCTAAATAATACAGTACCATCTTGATCATGGTCATCACCTCACAAGTTAACAAAGAAAAGATATGGTGCTACTTCTGCTTTCAACTCTGCTACAATAATCTGTCATCTTCTCTCCTGGCCTCGGCCCTGGCAGGCATCTCTCTCAGAACCCAAACCCTGTAGTGTCACTTAAATAAAGACAGCTAAAAAGAATACCAACAATGACAGGATGCAGGAGGAAATCGACCAGTCCGGTGCTTCTATTCATTCCAGCCCTGCCAGTCTGCCAAGGAAGCAGCAGATGACTCAGAAAAAAGAAATGAAAACACAGGATATTGAGATACCACAACCGTAGGGTGTAGGGTGGATTGTTTGACTACTTTATGCATTCATCAAGGTCCTGAAATACCTCTCCGTATCAGCCTCTATGAGGAGACCTTGTGATGTGACAGGTTGTACAGTATACAAAAGAAAGAGTCAACAGTCTCAGTCTCATTCCCTAAAGAAAACTAACAATGTTCAGAAAATCTGGATCGGGCCTTTGAAACCATGAAGTGACTGCAGCTATACAATGTCTCACAAAATCCATGGCAGGAGGAAAAAAAACACCTGAGGGCATTTTCACTGCCCTTAGTGGGGTAGTGGGACACAAATGAAGTCAACAAAAATGAAATGAAATGGCACCTACAATGTACAGATCTTCACAGGTCCACAATTTTGGACTCGTTCCGAAACTGACCAGTGGAAAACTTTCCCAAAACCCTAACCTGAGGATAACTAGACTAGGACAGCAGCTGTGGTTGAAAAGAGTAGAAATGCATGTAATTATAGCTGCAACAATTAGTCGGTTAATCGATTAGTTGAATGACAGAAAATTAATCGGGAACTATTTTGATAATTGTTATTTTTCAAGCAAAACTGCCAAACGTTTGATGGTTCCAGGTTCTCAAATGTGAGAATCTGCTGCTTTTCTTTGTCTTGCATTATAGTAAGGTGAATATCTTTAGGTTTTGGGCTGCTGTTCAAACAAAACAAACAAGTCCTCCGAATTAAACGAAAAAACACATTGTTTGTCCATGCCCTCTAGAGTGACACATGATGACATCATTTGTCTGTGCCTTTCAAAACCATCACAAATCACTGTTGAAAAATAAATCTGTTTTATGATGTGACAACACTGTGGTTAAGGTTTGGTGATGTTTAGGCACAAAAACGACTTGGTGAGGTTCAGGGAAAGGGATCGTGGTTTGGATTAAAATGACTACTTCATAAAGGTTAGGGGACCTTAGTCGTCATGGTTACAACAATAAACATGTGGTTAAAGTTGGGGAGTGATCGTAGTCATACAAAAAAAAACCAACGTTGACTGTGGAATGGGAAACGAATAGCGGTCTCCTGTGTCAAAATCTGATATTTTGTTGACCCATCCATCCGTCAAAAGTGTCACTGGCAACTGCAACACTTCAGGGTGCCATGAAAAAATGACAACATAGTAGGATGATACATGAGCTGGTTACCACTGGCTGTCAACAGCATAACATTACTAACAAGACACAGTAAATTTGTAAGGTCTGACAGTGGGCAACTGCTGCAGAAGAAAGGGGATGATGAGAGAGGGGAGAGTCAGGGTCCAGGTGTTAAAGGTCAGCTAGTTTCAATGTGAAGCTTATTTCAGTGTATTACAACCAAACAACACACAACCACTACATTCAGCCTTCAAAAAGACCAAAGAGTTGAATCAACAGCTCTCTGGCACAGTCTCAACAAAAACTGAATATGATAAGCTTCACAGAGGGAGGGTTTATTGTAAGGCTGGTATATTGAATTACATGAAGCTGGTACTCTGGTTTCTGGTATTTCAGTATTCATTTAAAACACCATGGCCTTTGGGTGGTAAATTAAGCGGCCTGTGAAAAACATTATTTGACTATATTGTAAACAGAACCCATCTTATTATTTAAACATGTTTTAACACCAAATCACTAACTTTTTTTGTTTTTGTTTTTGATATAAGATTATTTACGTCCTTGGGATTTGGTATGAAGAACTGTTATGAATTACAGTTTAATAGGTCACACTTTACATGCCAAGAAAAACCCTGGCAGTGTGTAGCACGGCGTGTACAGCCTAGTTATGAGCTCCTGACACCTTAACTGCTGCTTCTCATCTGCCAATGGAAAGACTCCTACCAGCCAAGATTCGCCACACTTAATATTTAATGTCTTAGTTCAGAATCATCTTGCTCTGGAGAGACTCAATACAAGGGGTGGATGTTAGATCTCACAGGTGCTTTGGGCTTTTGACAAAGGAGTGTGAGAAATCCTCCACAAGATGATTGGAAGCAAAAAGCAAGCAGCATCACGGCCTCCTGCACTCCTCCTCTAGACTGGGAAGAGACTGTGTCAACACTAAACCAGCTATTTAGTCAATTATAAACCAGCATTTTGGCCTGTGAAGACAACATCATCTACAGATTACATAGAAAGAAAGAAAGAAATCCTATGCTGGACTAAAAATCCTTATGATGGAGACACTACACACTTTGATGGAGGAGCAGAGATCCAGCTTGACAAACAGAAACGCTGCTTCAAGACACCTCTGTAGTTTTTCACAGTGATACCCTGGTCCACAGCAACATTTACCCAGGAAAAGAGCCAACCATTCGACAGCTGATATGTGTTTGTGGCTGCTTCAGGGTAAGCAAAGATCTGCTTCCATTTCATGAACACAGCTGACCTGCTAACCTAAACTAGGCCAAGGAGACAAAGGTCTGCTACACTTCTCACAAAAAGAACGCGTCTGTCAGAGTGGAAAACTGGGCAACATACTTTTAGTAGTATTTAAGAGGTTTTATGGGTTTGCTGATAACTATATTGTGGATCATAAAATCTATAAAAGTGCACTATATAGTACATCCAAAACTGTCACACTGCAAATATGTTTCTTTCATGGCTCAAAGATGTCGTGTCCCTTCTGGTAAGACATATAACCTCCACAAATGTTGACACACAATGAAGTACTCGCTAAAATAGCAGTATAAGTATCATGAAAGTAAATCAAAATATGAAGTGATAATAATTTTGGCATTAAAATAAAATACTTTAAAATCAAAGAATCATAGTGTTATAAAGCACATTTTAGTAACAATTTTCCGATGTTTCCGGATATTTTTTGTATATTATACTTATATTTTTTGGATAGTCTACAAACATGTTTTCAAATATTTTACTATTTTTTGTCGGATATTTTACTGATCATTTTTTGATGTTTTACTGATATTTTTCAAATATTTTACTATTTTTTACACCGATCCAAAAATTGCTGACATTAGCTTTTATACAAAATATTTATTTAAAAGCACTGTATGAAGTTTTTAACTGGTTATGAAACAGTCTCAATTTAATACCGATGCCTCTATATGACCTACATAAGCAAACGAGACCAACAGCGAGAAGACTGGCTATTTCTATTAGTTTCTAATAGTTATTCTTAATGCCTACCACCGGGTTGGATTTTTCCGCGACATCAGACAAAATGGCGCTGGGGTTTGCTCTGGCTGAATTCCAGTTGCTTCAGCGGCTAACTGAAGGTCCGTCTCCAGAGCTGCTGCCCTCTCTCCTCTCGGCAAAGTGTTCTCCTTGCAGCGGGGAGTGAAGCGGAGGGAACATGTAACCTAACATTAGGTGAAACACTAACACCTTTGTCCACAGGGACCGCCAAAATCAACACAAAATGAAAAGTTCCACCGAGCTGCTTTGATGTAAAAATAGTATAACAAATGGGAGGCTGAGGATCTAATCTAGGTATGACATAAAATTAACAAATTGTAGCAGAAACTTTTAAAACACTAATTTGAAAAAAAGTCACACTTCAGTATCAGATTCAGGCGCTACACCTTCAACAGGTTAAACCACTCATACATTGATTTGCTGCGGCCAAAACAAAGTCACAAGTGTGCAGTAAATACCAGAGGTGGTGATATTTTGACCTGAGCCTGATTAGTCTTTTTACTGAGGTTTGGTTAGGGTTAATGATTAGCCTAATCAAAGAGGTTTAGAAGAAGCTAAGGAGGTGTGAGTAATTTTTATCATTACGTTTGTTTTTGTCAAGACACACACAAAATGAAACCCACTTAACCCTTTTAACTGAATATACGAGACATTTCTGTACTGTGTGTATCCACATTGAAACAATTCTTGCTTTCTCCCTCTCGTCGGCCCACTCTTTGATCTAGCTCTTCTTTGGATTAGTCAAGAAGTCAGCTGCATGTAGCTTTGTGAAAGTGCCAATAATGTTACATAAGAATTTAGAGATCTACTCTACTGCAACTCCACCTCCACCTGCAATACTTCCTGGACAATGAAAAATACTACCCTTGCGGGTCCAGGAACTACAACTGGAAGTAGGTTCCTTCAGTCAAATGGCAGCTAAAGATCCTGAGATCCTAAAAAGGTTAAAAGAAAAGTTATTGTGGTGGAAAAGGGCTATAATACACATGCATGTCTTCCTTGGCCTGCACCTCCAGAAGGGGTAGCAGGAGCGAGAGAAGGAGCAGAATTGCATTATGCAATTTTCATGATTATGGCGTGGGAAAACTGTTTCTTCACAATATGATTTCAAAAGAGAAAATAAACAAATTAAGAAAAAACAATACCATGTCTAGCATGATCCTGTGGTTGTTTCCTTCGTGACACAAAACTATAGCAGCTAAAGTGACTGTCTGAAGTATGCAGAACAGGTTGGGTTTGATGTTTAACAGATGAAGACACCGTAACGAATGTTTTGGATGACTAGAGAACAAAAAACCACTCTACCTTGTGATGTTTACACTACCGAGTCTACTGAGTAATTATGTCAATATTCAAAACTGTAAGAGAAAATACGTCTTTATGAGTCCACCTATTGATGTATTTATGATAGAAAAGACACTAACGTAATGCAGCAGCACATTTATGAACACCTTTCCTTATTTTTCATTTGTTTTTCCTCTACGATATTTTTTTCTTTCATTAGCAGATATCAACAAGCTTTCAAGCCAATCAAGTATTTTTAAGCGCATGCCGCTAAGTTTGCTTAACACAGGAGAGTCAATATTAATAGAGTGCTATTTAAGCCCAGGTTTACACACAGAGCAGCCAGAGAGTTAATGATTGACCGGGCTTTGGTGGGTGTCAATATGAAAAAACCAAAACTATGTCGAGATCTGTGGTCTTGCAATTGTTAACTGGGCTTGATAGAACTTATGGGAAAGCCATAACATTCTTCACCTTTGATGTGAAACTGGTGGGAAGACGTTTTATGGCATCCATTAACCCGCCGTCCTTTACCGACCACAAAAGGTAGTAAGACCAGCATTCCTATCCTGAGCGCCATTGTTACAGTGTGCTGTTTTTCCTTGGTATTCCCTGGACTACTTGCATGCTAAACATATTCCTCATCGTGGTTTAACTGTCCAACGTAGCTTTCTGGAAAACAGCCGAACTGACAAAACAACCCAATAAATAAGCTGAAATAATGGAATCCAACAAAGCTGCTGCAATCTCTATATTATGTCCATAATAGCAAATAATTCCTTTTCATCCAGGTGTGGGGTAGGACCTGTCAATACTGAGGATTTGAGGGATTAAATGAAGAATGGGATTTTTCTTTTCAACCAAAAGGGCAATCCTACAGACAGCAGTGGGGATAGTCGGCCTTGTCGGCAAGATGCAAAACTTCACTTCACTTCACCTCTCACACACAGCCAACAGTCAACTATGCTGACACAAATACACAATAGTGTGATTAGTAAGCAAATAGGCTAGACTAAAGAACATGTTACAATTGGTCCAGATTTCAAAGGAATTTCAGCTGATTTATAGAGTGTACAAGAAATGATGAAAGTCTATATGTAACAGGCTTTCTGATGAGTCGAAACTGAATGCATCAATAACAAAGTGACTCAAATCTGATCTTAGAAAAATAAATAGCTTTATCTTTTCTTTTTTTCTCCGATCAGCTGATAAGAATATGATATTATTTTACTTTACCAACTGATCTCAGTTCCTGTCAATAATATTGTAGGACTGTGGCTCATTATTTTTAATTGTTTAAATCAGTGATTGTGAAAATTGTTTTTAATAACGTGGGCTAAAAATAAGAAGGAAAAAATAATGCAAAAAAACCCCAAAACAATCTCAGCCAGTAAGAGTCAAGATACACCTAGTAGTAAGAGAGAAAATGTTGAGTGAACATACCCTTAAAAAGAAATTTTGTATCTGAGAGTTTGTGTGTTCACTCCTACTTAATCACTGGACTCCTTTGTAGTAGTAGTAGTAATAAGTAATTCAGTAGTTCAAAAGGCCAATCCAAAGGACAATGTGACATTTCGGGAAATATGCTTACCCACCCAGAGATAAATGAGAGAATCAATTAACAATTTCATCTCGGTACATCCAGTACAGAGATAAGCATGAGAACTATTTAGCCTAGCTTAGCACAAAGGAACAGTTACTGGATGTGTACAAAGAAAACAGCTTTGCATTTTTCTCTTGACCAATGCAAGGTAAACAGTAGAATTATACAGTTCGCGTTACAAGATAATCGACCTGGACTGTTGCATGTAAAGGACTAACAAACGCACTGTGTTGTTGGAAGCTGGGTTCAACTGGTTTGCTGGAGCCCCCTGCATTGGCACAGTGCAGGGGCCAACATATTAAAATTAATAAGGGGTCTTGTAGTGCTAGAGTGGTTCTGAACACGGCCTGAGCCTACGCAGTGGAGCTATTTCCTGAATTACAACAGCTGGGAACAGTGTCTTCTCAGAGGTCCTGACCTCATTGTAAAGTAGAGACTGAATGACGAATTGGCTGGCCGACATTAACTTATAGCTGATGAATAACAAGAAATTTCAGTATGTAAATGCCAAAGATATGTTTGCCGTAATGTAGAAAAAACTGTATAGTTAAGCTAATTTCTCAACTGTAACATATCCTGCTCAGTACATACAGTATCTTGGGGACATATCTTTAGTAACCATGTTAAAGGGATCGTTTTTAAAATGTTTGGTTATGTCATGTTTTTAATTAAAAAAAAAGGATATCAGCTGATATCTTGCTGCCTTCTGACAAGCAATACAGAAGTATCCGCTGCCGTAACTGAGACTGAGGCTGAGACTCCTCATCTCATCCTCCTCCTCCTCCGCACTCCACCATAATTAAATTACATGAAACTTTCTGTTATACTGGTTTTGCACATTACAATACACTACCTTTTGTATAATATATGTATATAAGTAACTGTATATATTGTTTTTATTTTTATTCTATTCTAATTTGAAATACTTGCATATACTGTATGTTCTGGGTCTGTAGCATGGAAGGGGCGACAACTTTAATTTCATTGTGCAACACTGTGTTGTAGAAATGACAAAAATAAATTATTTTTTATCTCAAATATTGCTCTCATGACTTCAGTCCTACGTGAGGGTTGCCTGAGGCTCCCATACTGATGATGACACAGTTCATGTTTATGGGCCCACTTGTGCCTCTCTGGGGGGCAGTGTAGTGCATGTGTGGTGCCTTAGGGGGGGCGTGGGTGGTAGTGGTGGTGGTGGTGGTGGGGCACTGATGGCCTACTCAAACAACCAACAGAAAATAGACAGCACTGCTTTTCAGCTGGCAGGGGTAAAGTAAACTGGTCTGACCGGTGTACATGCAGCTGCTGAGGGCTTCAGTTTGAAAAAAACATTAAAAACAAAACTACTTCACCTTGTTCCAGGAAACAAAACCACCAGTAAGAACTGAAGGACATCTATGTGTAAAGATTCAAAACTTAACCCCAGAGTATTATCAGCAGGCATGTGACAGGGGGAAGTTTACAGAGGAATGACAGTGAGGGGGCTGAACACCACCACATGAACCACCACCACACACACACACACACAGGTAGGTGGATAAGTTACACACACAAACTACAACAACTGGGTAGAAACTTCAACAAGAGCAGGAGAAAATAAAAGAGCTGTTACTTTTACCTTTTGAGTACAAGGATCTGGGAGAATTCAGGTCGAGGTCCCCGCTGAAAAGGGAGATAAAGTCAGAGGGCATCGCAATCCCTCAGACCGAGAAACCGGACACCCTCAGTCAGATACAACGTGACGTCTCTGGACGAGATTATTTTCTCCCTTACTGTCAGAAAAACCTTCAAACTTGTGTTCAGACAGCTGCAGTTACTGAGTTGACCCTGTCCTTAAAGCTGGTTAACCGTCTCCGCCGTCACTTGGCCGACGAGTCCCCCCTCGGTCCGCCTACGACGCATGTTGTTGTCAGCAGACGACCCGAGCTGCTCACACCGGGAGCCACGCCCACACAGATGACGCAATACGTAAAAACGACGTCGGGATTATTTATGATTATGAGGCCCCTGAACAATCACTTTTTACTCATTATTCATTATAATTATTGATATTTATCAGTTTTGATATATTGAACATATTTCTATTTTCTATTTATGTTTCTTGACTTTTGCAGTATTTTCTCTCTGGTGGAAGAAATATTCAGATCTTTTAGTAAAAGTAGCAATACTACAGTGTAAAAATACTCCTGCATTCAAACTCATACTTAAATACAAAGTATTAGCATCAAAATGTGATTAAAGTTCCAAAAGCAAAAGTACTCATTGTGCAGACTGGCCCATTTGAGAATCATATATATTATATTACTGGATTATTTATATAATCATTAATGCATTAATGTGTACATTACTTTAATGTTGCAGTTGATAAAGGTTTTAACTACTTCATATACTGCTGGGTAGTGTAATCTATGATAATCCATCATCATTTATTAGTTGTTTTACAATGTGTATTAATAATGTGAATCTGCAAAGTAACTAGTAATTAAAGCTATTAAAAAATGTAGTGGAGTAGATGTAGAAAGTAGCATAAAATTGAATACTCAAGTAAATTACCTCAAAATTGTACAGTACTTAAACCACTGCAGTAAATTCTATTTGAATCAATATAAACTTTTTCCAGCACAGTACACACAATATTACTTGCACCAATGTACAGTGTATTATTGTGGTACTGTTATTCTACAGTGTTCTATTTTTTGCATCTGTCTATTAATGTGTTTTTTTTTCATGTTTTGTGGAGCACATCTTGTTCTATGAAATGTGCTATATATGATTATTATTATTATCACAATGTATATCTGTTGTGTCTTAATTAAATGCAAAAGGTTAAAGCTCAGCTTTAACTTGTTGAGTTACAGTAGGACCACCACGCCAAGCACCAGTGTCCAGGAGTCACCTCCCTCTTTGCCCGGTCCCAGCCGACACATCCATACTGCTCTGCAGCTGGCATCTGTTGTCATTTGACCTTCACATTTAGTTATCAATGTCTCTCTTTGTCACACGTCATGTACGACCATATTATAAATGTACACACAACACCTGTACCCTGCAAAGTTAGAGGGTCAGTTCATCAAAACCACAGAAAAACAAACAAACAACATCAGCAACAATGGTAGATGGTTTTAAGATATTCATCACTGAAACTTCTGCTTCCTTCTCTATACAGAAGAGGAAATTAGAAAATTACAAATAAAACTTTTTTTAAATTTAAAAAAAAGTCTTACTTTTCATATCTTTTTATGCTTTGTCCATCGCAAATAAGCACTTTCAATGTATTGGGAAGAGCATCAAACTATGTGCATGACTACAAACAGACTATATCTGGAATAATTTGATGATATTGATAATTTGACATACTTAAATACAAACATCTAGCCAGCCATCTTCTCCATTGTCCATTGTTCAGTGTCCATGAGAGCATCAGATGAAATGGTAAAAAGGCATTTGAAGGCACCTGGCAATAGATATCAAAAGCTTACTAATGTTTATGGTTCACAGATCTCCAGATCGCATTACATATTACTATTTATTTTGACTATATACATACAGTAAAATGATATCTTGTTGAATCTTTTAACATCCAGAGGTGGTAGCACCACATGCCTTGAGAACTTTTTTAATCAGTTATTTTATGCAGCCACCTTGTGTTGTGGCCACCTTGTCTATCAGTCCTCATTGTTTCTCAATACAAATGAATTGCTATGACTTAGGCCATTATTGCATGAAGTGCTGAATTGTACGATGATACATGTCTCAGATAACTTAAAAATCTCATACTTAGAGAGAGTGATAACAAAAGCTTGGTCTTACTTCCTAATGGAATATTATTTCACTTTTTCTTCATACTTGTGAGAAGCATAATGATATACAGAACTGTAAAACAGCTGAATCAAAAAACTTTTTTATCAGTTTAGTCAGATTGATGCAAATACAACGTTTCACTAGTATCATTGAATAATTATTTTATGGAAGAAAAGCATATGGTACAAGATTATGTCACAGAAACACAAATTTATTTGCCTAACAAAATATACTGAAGCCTAAATACAGTGCATCAGTGCATAACTTAAGGATTATCCTCAGTTCCTACTTACTCTCAGTGTTTCAGTTTCTCCTGCAATAGTGACTGATCTGACTGCAGCAGTAGAGAGAAATGCTAATAATTTATGGACTTACAAGGGCTTAATATTCAGTCACAAAGCAACAACATGTTGATTTGAATAAATGAAGCAAGCTATGGCAACAACTGCTAAAGCAAAGCATTCTGTGGGAACATTTCAACCCTCACGAATTGTCCCAGAAGAAATCGCAGAGAGTCCATTGTTTGAAGAAGATGAAACAACTGGCCTCTCAGTTAGGCAGTCGCCACCTTGTTTCTTACATTTGACTCCAAACAAACTGCAGAGTTTCATCAGCATCAGGTCCACAATCTCATCCTCTTCTGACGGCTGTAAGAACAGAGAGTAATATGTATAACTTGAGGAGTATCAAGTCACGTGAGGCTGTTTCTGTAATGGTAAGCTCACACTTCTTTTACAACATGTGTACAATAAGACATTTCAGACTCAGTGAGGGCGAGTTACCTTATGATGTATCTGCTCTTGACTGAATGCCACCAGGATGACAGAGATGAAGAGGTTCAGCACCACAAAGGTCATGAACACAATGCAGGAGCCGATGAGGAAAGCACCAAGCACTGGGTTGTAATTCAGAACCTGAGGGATGAGGAGGAAGAAACGCACTGAGGAAGGGTCAGCTGTTACAATCTGCTGTGGTACAGTTATAACAGTCTCATACAAACCTCTTCGTAGTTAAATATGCCAAGCTGCAGGCTGACCATGGTCTGTGCAGCATCCAGCAGAGTCCGATAGGAATATAGCTTCCACCCATACATCAGGTTAGACTAAAGAGTAGAAAGTTCATCTCTGTGTTAATAACCACCTTTTGAATTTGTTCTATTTCACAAAGTATAGCGTGTTGGTGGTAAGTGTGGGAACCTGCTCACAGCAATGGAGTAGGCCAGGAACATGATGGTCATGACCACCAGGAAGCCTGAAATATCAGTCCAGGCTCGCTGCAGCGTGGCTGTGATCATGTGCAGCTTTGGGTTCAGTCTCAGCAGGTGCCACAATTTAACTGTAGCCAACAGCACCAGGAAGGCAATCAGATACCCCAGCACTGCATCAGCCTTGGCTGTCTCGTGGAAACTGGCATATCTGGAGACAGAGAATGAGAGAACAGAGCCTTGTTTTAACAGTCTATTGACAAAGGGTTTGAATGGATTGCGGAAATAATAGTAGTAATGATTTATTGAGTTGAAATTTAATTCAAATAACAGATTCTCTGCATACATATTCATTTCCAGTGGTTAAAACTAGGTGTTCTCTCTGAGGCTGAAGTGTTAGATACACTGACTTGCTGCGCTATTTTGCAGATTAGCCTAACATTTCGTCAGATAACGCTAATTACAAAATGTAGACATTTCCAACTTGTCTGAATTGGTCTGAGCAAAATGTCAGTTTTCACTTATTACCAGTTACACAGCATATAAAAGCTCAAATCTCTCTCTCACATATTGGTGTGAGAGAGAAACAGTGAAAAAAACTTTGTGCAGAGCATCTACTGTACTGCAGAGAGGATGTGCTGGTAACTACAAGATGGACAGTCGGAGAAAATAAATGAGCAAAACCTGTTGCTCATACCAATGCTAAGATAATTTCCTTAAGTATATACTTGTATGGGTTGTGTTTTTCTTATTGCTTACTGGTCTTTGTTGTTCTGGTAGTACTCCATGTCCCGATTTCCCAGTAAAGTCCTCTTGATGAAGACAGACAAGGCGCTCCAGCTGAGGATGATGATCGCCAGCTCGAGCAGGTTCCACTTACTCCTGAAATAAGCCCATCTCTGCTGCTTCATCAGCTTCCCCTGCCAGCGGGAGAGGAGTTTGTGTGAGCGACTTAATTACTATTCCTAGTAACGGTGGTAAATGCTAGGTATAATGGATTCATACTTGGACAAACATGTAATAGATGATGAAGAGGAAGTAGATGGCTTCAGAAGCCATGACAAAGATGTGAAGGCCACCGGTCGACTGGTAAAGACGCACACTCTGAAGCTCACTGCGGAACTGGAAAGCTCCTGGAAGAAAAAGACAAAGTGACAAACAACAGTTGAAGTTTCTGTGCAGCTCTCACACAGCAGCTGAACATGGACTACTTACCTATGGCTGTGGTCTCCAGCATGAGTGTGACAATGCAGAAGAGGTTGACGTTGGCATTGTACACAGTAAACTCCACAAAGATCGCTTGGGTGTACACATCAAACCAGGTGTTGTCATAAAGGTACTGAAGGGATCTACAAAGAGAAAAACATGGATAAATGTTGTGCTTCATAAACGCTGTACCTTAAATGCTTTCATGAAACAGCAAATGCACAATTTTGTGGTGTATAACTGTCATTGCTACACTAATTTAAGGCTAATTAATTTTACTGAATCTAAAGATGTAGTATTAATTTATATTGTTTCTCATACAAATGTGAATTATGTTTTAGGATGAATGTACAATAAATTTTGCTGTCTTTCTATCTTCTGTAAGTTTTTTGTTTTTTGTTTTTTTCTTTTCCAATACTTATTTTGTTCAAACAGTTAATATTGATAGAAAAGCTATCAAGGAAAGCTGCAATTTCCCACACTTAAGGAGCTGGAACCTAGTCGATTAATATTCTGTCAATCAGCCAATCGATTAGTAAACTAATTGTTTAACTTATCATCTGTCTGTCATTCTGTTGAGTTAATTTCAGTCAATTTAATGTATTACAATGCCTACCTGCTGGAATTGTGTAAATCTGGCCCCAGATCCACCACAAACCCTCCTCCTCTGTAGAGCATCACGCTGCCCCAGATGGGGTAGGCCCTCAGTTTACGCTGGGACTGGTACGTCCACGGGCTGCGAAGGTTCACTGAGGCGTTATCACCCACAAAGCGGCTCCAGCCTGGACCGTAGGAGCCCATGTCCTCCAACTCCCATGAGTACAGAGCGTGGCAGTCCCGCTCAGACTGCTGCATGGAGGGAACCACGTGGCAGGAGTTTTTATGCACCCTCACCTGGCGAAGACGAGCGTTACCCACCAGCTTGGAGTTTCCATCTGTGATGAATCCTGTGACAGATTTTCAGGTAACAAGAATAAATACATTTAAAGGAAAGATCAGTCAAACAGTGGTAATTATTTTGTGTCTCTGAAACCACTTTTTGGAGATAAAACAGTTTATTTGTCAAAGTCAGTCCAACTAAATTGTAGTTTTGGTCACAACTAACTCCATAACATGAACCACACAAAGCCTTTTTACATTGTTACAGCTAAATAACAGGAAATGTTTAAAGGGAATGGAAATCATGATGGTATTTTATACTTAACTAGATAAATCTACTGTTATACTGTTATACTGATATTATGTAGTATATGTAATATAGTAGTAAGGAGCAAAGGCCCAAGTGAGAATTCAACTTGAGGCAGTGAAAAGTGATATAATATTTGAGTACAATACTATTTTAACAGCAATAGGCCCATATAGGTGATATCAGTAAATGTTCATATGTAGTGCTACCTAGCTAGCTAGAAAGCTGAATAATTTACATGTGTTTTACATTTTGTCATAAAGGGGATTCATGGATAGCAGTCATGTATGTGACAGTTAATAACTTCACAACACACTGACCTGGGTGCTCTCCAAACAGGTTGCTCAGCAGAGACGTGTTTGCCCAGTCGAACACATCCTGAATGCTCATACTGTCTGAGATCCCTTTGGTGAAGCTCTGTCGAATGTGTTGGGTCAGAAAGAAAGCGTTGGGGTCCCTCTGACCGTATGCCACCAGGAGCAACATCCACAAAAATCCCATGTAGGCTGCATCACAAACAAATATCTCACATCAGCATCTCAAAACTGTATCACACTGCCTCCTATGTTGTTATGTATCAAAGAGGTTCTCCTACCAAGAATCTCCCTCACGAGGGCGAAGACTTTCTGCTCTTTAATCATGTTGTCCCTCATCCTCTCAATGTCAGTGGGAGGCGGTGGCTGATAGAAACTGCATGTGCTGTCTCTTCTTGCTGCACGCACCGCATCAGGATCATCTGAGAGAGGAATATCGTGCCGATATGTTTTGTTTTCTCACACAAAACAATGCATCAAAAAATGAAAACTGGAAAAACGTACCTGTGTTTCTCAGACTCTCATCTATCTGAGGCTCTCCGTACTCCTCCTGGTCAACTTTCTTCAGAACAAGAGCAAAGAAAGCAGCAAAACCAAGAACCTGTGAAGGAAGATTTTCAGACATCAATACCAGAGGACCTCATAATGATCAATGTACTTTAAATACAGTATGCATGTACTGTAGCACTGGCAAGTACATCTGTGGAGGACCTAGAAAGCCTATTTATAAAGCAATTCAATAATTCATATCATATCTGATAATAAAAACCAGGATTAATAAAAAAGACAAGTACATAAACCTATCAACAAATAGATCAAATGAATGATATAAAATGATTAAATATTATTACTTAAATAAACACTGAAAATTTGCTAATATGTCAAGGGGTGTGACAAGAGTTACCAGCTGAACTCACTGACTCTGCGCATGAACTTAAGATTTTTCCATAAATGAATCACGTCTTTAGCAATACCAAATTTCAAACAAAAAATCCTCCATTTGTCTGTAGTGTAATGTTTGTAGTCATTTAGACATCACAAATATATCAGTACAGTAAAAATTTATTAAACACAAAAAAAGACTGGACACTGGTCGGAAACGTCCCAAGCTCACTTCGTGAATTACTTTCTAAAGGTTTGCAATGCTTTCCATGTTTTATCTGTATATTCTGACCATGAACTGTAATGTCGCTCACCTTCAGAGGCTGAGTGATAAAGAGACTCTCAAAGAAGGAGACCACCATGGAGATGAGCCAGCTTATAGAGCGGTCTTTCCCGTACGTCAGCCCATACATCATAGTGAAGTATCCTGACACACCGCTGGTTGCAATCACCAGTATCCAGCCAACAAACACAAACCACCATGGCAGCCCTCCTTGACAGCACTTCTTGGCTGAGTCTCCGCTGATGCTCTCCTCTGGACTGGGGCTGCGATCGGGCTGGTCTCCTTCCAGGCCGGACGAGGTGAGCTGGTACTCCAGGAGGCCCTTCATTCCCTGGACTTGCTGCATGGCTCGGTTGTAGCTGTCTGGGTTTGGAAAACGAGAAGGTCCCAACAAACCCAGCTCCTTCTCAACATGACGCAGCTGCCTGTACAGGTACCGGCTGTTGTTGCTCTTCTTCTGAACTTCATCCGAGGTCTTCTCTGGGCTCCCCCAAACACTGTTTTCTGTCCACACAAAAATCAGCATTAGTCAGTTAGGATGTCAAATGCATCATGCCAACATAGAAATCAACAGTTCAATTAACAGTTCTCTCATTCAGGGTCATTTATTTTCTATATTTTCTTCAAATTCAGACACATTTTCCATCAAAATAATTCATTTTTCCTTCAGGAGGATTTTCTTTGAGGTTGTTGCATTATTTATTTTGTCTTTCAGCAAAAGAGACCATAGTTAGGCCATAGTCAATATAAAAACTATGGTATGGCCTAGACCACTGACAACATCACAGATCACATCACACTGGAGAGTTTGTTTGACAACTTTACAATTTGTAAAAGAACAGTGTGCACTATACCTTAATCCAGTCTTTCAATTGATATTGAAGAAAATAATAATACTTAATAATTTTTATATCTGCGTATCAAAGGTAAAATGAATCAAGCCAGTCCCATGAGGAAAACGCAGCTGGAGAAAAATAAATTCTGGTCCTCCAAATGGATCAGCCAATAAAAATCAGAAACACACGATATCAGGAGCGCTGTACAGGTTCCGGTGCTGTTTACCTTGTAGATTAACTGCACGTAAGCTGAGGATCATAGAGCGATCCCTCTTGGAGGCGTCGGTGTAGAAGTCTCCAGCCGCTCGGTTCTGTTGTCTGATGATGTCCTCCACCAGCGACAGCAGGGTGTTGATGTCGGCCTGCTGACCAGGCCGGAGCTCCAGGTCAGGCAGCGGACTCTTCATGGCCTTTGAGAGGGACTGAGCAATTCTCTTTATGTCCTAACAAAGAAACCACATCAATCACTCTAGACATGCAGAACAGGGGAGTTATTATTACTTCCAAATCACTGATAAGGATATCTGTTTCCTCGCCTTGATCACAGTGTCTGGTGTGATGTCCTTCAGCTCTTTCTGAGGGGAAGAAGTCTGCGAGGGAGAAACTCGGCCAGTCTTCCCCTGTTTAGACGCGTCTGTTTTGGCGGCCTTCTCTCGAGGACGAGTGTTTCTGAAGATACTCACAATAAGGAGATTGATGGGAAACATGATGATTGAACTTTGAACTCCGATCATAACCTGTTGCCAGGTGAACTCGATATGACCTGCAAAGTAAAGTGTTACTTTAAAAATAGAGTTTAAATGGATGTGATCAAAGGACAGGTCCCTTTAGTTTCTCTTTCAGTGAGACTTTAGATTGAATTGAATGCACATCTACAGATACTACTATAACTAAGTATTCTACTCTATCTTAATGACTTAATGTAGTTTGTAGAGTCTTGAAGGCTTTAAAAACTTTGTGTTTTGTTACCAACCCAGGTCCATGGTCTGCTCAGAGGGGTCAGTGGGGATGCCCCAAAACATGATGCTGGTCAGCATGGTGCACAGCAGTAGGGAAAAACAGCAGGACACTCGCTGCACACGTGTGAAAGTGCTGCAGGGAGGCCGACTAATGACAGAGAACCAGATGTGGCCATCACGGAAATCCTTGGCTGTCTTCATGAAGAACAGGTTACTAGAAAGTATCGAACAAAAAGGACATTTGGATTCAGAGGAAATAAACAATCGACAATGAAACAGAATCAAGTCAGATTCCTTGGTAATGTGTTTGTACCTGAACCTCTTCAAATCCGTCTCTGTGGCGACTGGGAAGACCTTGTCAAGAGTGCACTCTCCCACATCTACAGCCAGCCAGGAGTTACACAGGAAGTGCCATTTCTGACCGCTCTCCAGATCCTGCACCATTACTTTGTTGACATACCTGCATGTAACGTCAATAATTATCTACCGTGCTTATAGCAACAGCACAAACTCAAGCTTAACTTTGATTCAATCATCTTCGGTGTCTTGCCCTCTAACCCGTACCATGCGGGGTGCGCTCCCGAGTTGTCGTGCCACAGCCTGATGCTCTGCAGATCTCCAAGGGAGAAGTGTGTGGTCAGCAGAAACATGTCCACCCCGCCCCTCTCAAACACTGGCTTCTCTGGGTCTGTCAGGTGGTGGGGCTCGCTTTCTCCTTCTGTACCCAGCAGAGTTATCGTCACCTAAAACCAAAAAAAGGTCAGTCAAGATGGACAGCGAAGCCCAGAGTTGTGTCAGCATCATGAATGTTGTGCAACAGAAGCAGCAGACAGGTTTTTCTTTCACTACCAACCTGAGAGGAGGTGGATGCGCCATGCCGATGCCCTGTGCTGAAATTCAGCATATAACGATACTCAGCCAAGGGGTCATTATCCTCAAGCACTGTTATCTTGACCTACAAGTGAATGCAAAGACACAGTGTTCAGGGAATCTTTTTTTAGTTGGCAAATTCGGTGACATAAAGTGAATGTTATACAACTAAGTATCAAATATAAGATAAAGGAAGCAATTAAAGACATTTAAATCATGGACCATGTAGGATTTAATTACTTACATACGTAAGAAATATTATATAAATACCCACTGTTTGAATATTTCAGTATTTTGAGTTTTGTAGTATGTCAGAGCAGATATTTCACACAAGCACTGGTACTTTACATAAGAATATCCTCAGTATTTGCTGAGAAAATATTGTACTTTATATTTCTTTAAATGCTGGTTGTAGCCACTCTTTACTTTGTAGAACAAGGTTTAATTTTTACAAAACATACAATGAGCTCATACAATTTGATCCATTGTTGGATTGTTGTGATCTCAAATGCAGAGTTTTTAATGGGGTGTTCTGCTGTTGTCCTGATACTTTGAGGATTTCATCTTGCATGTGTGAACAGCAAAGTCTGTACTTCCCGAATGGTCTGGCATTTCAAATCAACAACATGACGTGGTGAAAGTCTTCACTGAGAATTACCTTGGCTGAGTCCTGGACGTCTTTTCTGCGTGCCCATATAACCACTAGGAGATAAACAGCAAAGATGGCGCCCACGAAACACACCACCACAGGATTGTTAGTGAAAGTAGCAAAAAGTTCTGCAGTGCGAGACACGTCCACTAAGTTCGGCATGACAAAGAAAGAGCTGCCAAAGAAAGTTAAGTGGTTACAGAGGCACTGAGTGACCAAAGGTGTGGTGAGCGGACCGACCTGTAGAAAAAAAAAGAAAACCAGCCGGTCAAGCTTCACAGCTCACTTTCCAAGGATGTATTAGTGCAACCACTGCAGATGTGTGTTTTTTTTTTACTCACCCTGCAACCATCCTCACTCCAGGAAGACTCAGTTTCATTCCAGTATTTGCACTGGGCAGCGATGGAAGTGACAGTGACAGTGGCATTGATGGATTTGACGCCTGGCTCTACAATGGGCTTCATAATGAGGTAGTGTACTCCAACATCTCCTGTTCTGTCTCTGGGACTCAGCACCCAGGTATATTTTTCCTCTGTGTTAAGATATACAGATATGTTCATACAAAACAACACACACAGGCAGGCTTACATGCACAAATTATAGTTTAAATGTAACTTTCAGCCATATTATGTATGCTACAAAAAGCAAACCTGGTAGTTTTAATTTTACCTTCTTTGGAATTCTCCAGAGGGATCTTGGTCTTGGCAACATAACTCTCATCATTTGGATAATCTTTGCATCCCAGGAATAGCATGAAGGAAATGTCTTCAGACGGCTCCATTTTCAGCACCAGTGTTACATCCGGCGAGGGAACGTCAATTATTAATGTGCTGAAATTGGCGAGGTCCAGGACCGTGCTGTTCTCCCGCTCGACGTCAAGCCTTGGGAGGAGAATCTGAAAAGCCAGAAAGCACATTATTCTGAACAATCTACCAAAGTAAAGCAACTAAAAGTATCTCTAAGACAAATGTTACCTCTATCTCCTCAGGTAAGTTCTCTACAGGAATGACAGTGCCGTTCAGTCTGGTGAGGGAGACGGATCCTACAGTTCCTGTGATGTTTTCCTCCTTCCAAGAATACGGATTTGTCTCAAAACTCATCATCTAAAAGGAGGTAGGCATACACTGATATATAAATAAAACAAATTACTTTATTCAGTCTTTTTCTGATTCAATAATTTCAAAAAAGTTCAATAATTGTAGATGATGTCAGAGTTAACAAAGTTTTGAGATTCAATGCTACTCTCCTCCATATTCGGTTTAGCATTCTCAAAATTACGTGTATTAACCCAAGAGAGTGCAAACAGCAAAGGTGAGGAGGCAGATTTGTAACTGATCCACATAAGAACTTAATTATTTAGGAGGTATTTAGTTTACTGTTACCTTTTATAACTGGTCCAGACATTATGGATGTTCAACAATAAGGGAAACCATAATTATATTGTCCAAACAGACACGCTTCATCAGCATCTTTAAATTCACAGTAAATGTTTATTGTTTCCATTTCCCTCCGACGTACACACACTTACTCTGACATCCACCGGCTCCTCTGGAGAGACAATATGAGCAGGCAGTGTGGGGAAGGAAAATCTGGAGGAGCTGTTCTTCTGGACATTTATATCCTGCATTTGCATCTTTTCTGGAGACACTCTGCAGGAAGCAGAATCAGAATGATCTTAGTAACTTCAGCAAACCCTCAGTACATGTTCTAGCCAGTGTCAGTCATCTCTTACCTGTTGACATACACACTGATCTGACCAGAATCAATGATGGCAGGCTCTCCGTTCAGCTTTATATTATTCAGCAGAGCACTTTGAACATTGTTTATCCCAGTGAGAAGAAACTCTGAGACTTTTTTCTGAGGAAAACACATTATATCTTGTTTGGTAAAGACCATAGACCATAGACCGAGGATGGAGGAAAAACAGGTATTTTGCAATATCAGTGATAGTTTTGGCCTTACATTTGATGAAACATTCAAAATATTACTGGCTGCTTCAACTATTGGTGTAGCTGCTTGTGCAACTCCTCCATCATCCCCTCCGTCCTGATTAACGCTGATAGTGTTGAGGGAGGAGCTGAGGTCTACCAACAATGAGCCCGCTTCTTCCTGGAGCAGAAACACAGCAATGGAAAAGATTACAGTTGATCTGTGTCCAACTTTCAAAAGAGCTGATGAACATGTATTATACTAACACATTTCATTAATGAACTAATTTTTTAAACATTTTATTTACCCCTGAGTTTACTCAAAGTTTCAGGTTGAGAAAGGCAGTTAAAGAGCTTTTAAAATAAAATGTAAAATAGCTTTTAAAATGGTCTGCATGTCGTTGCAGGTTTGCCTTATTGCCAAGTCATATTCAAACACAATACAATTAAACAATGGCCTACTGGAGTTGCTATTTGTAGATTTTATCAAATGTAACTTTTAATTTGAAATATTTTTGATACTTCTGTCCTGATCTACTGTGCTGTACTTGAGCAGCGGGACTGAGCTCCTCTGGGCGCTGGGTGAGTCCAGCCACAGCTCTGGCTGTCACTTGCACCCCCTCAGTTGTGTTGCTGGGTGAGTCCAGCAGAACAGTGGTCATTTTGGTCAACATTTGCTCTCTGAGCTGAAAGAGAAGGAAGTGTTGATTAGCATCACGGTGCAAGCTGTAAGCCTCACACATATCACAGCGATATATTAGCCTCTACAGCTTCAACATCAGCTGCCCTCTGTTACCTTCGTCCTCGCATCCTTCTGATCCTGGCCGGCCTCTGTATTCAGCATATCAGAAACTGAAGTAAATATTTGTCCCAGTGCCTCACCAGAGAGCAGACCCTGCTGCTCTAACTGACTCACAGTGTCCTCCACTGCAGATTGGAGGGCCTCCACAGAGGTACTGGAGCTGCTTTTTCGTACCTTGGGAACATAAACAGTCACTCTGAATCATTCAAAGACTTTTACAAGGACAACCTGTTTTT
Organism: Oplegnathus fasciatus; assembly: GCA_003416845.1. Classification (NCBI taxonomy): domain Eukaryota; kingdom Metazoa; phylum Chordata; class Actinopteri; order Centrarchiformes; family Oplegnathidae; genus Oplegnathus; species Oplegnathus fasciatus. Next base: position 387,802 of record NTHP01000114.1, on the reverse strand, counting down.
CCTATTTTAATTTCTCCTCCTCCTTTATCTTAGATACACGAACACTGGTAGATGACAAACCTGAGTGGAGACAGTTGTGGTGGCTTTCTCATATTCGTTTTTCACAGTCACCACAACAGTCAAACTGTGGTTGTTGTTCTTATCTCCGAGAGGCAGGAAGACAGACTTTACCTCATTTGCATTACTGCAGCGCAGAAGTTTGCCTTAAAGACAAAAGAGAGTTGTAATGAATTCTCCATTATTTATCTGCATACAGATCGCTAAATGGCCAAAGCATTAAAATGAATCACAGGCACTCATGTTTAGAGCAAAGTGCATTCTTTCAAGGTCAGTCAGCTTCCCCCCTTTAGTAGATGAATGTGAAAACAGACTTCTTCTTCAAACTCTCTGCATAGTGAAGGTCAAACATCCAAGTAAAGTCACAATAAGCAAAACACTTCCAAATTTTTGAGCTGAATCTCGGTCTCACCAACCAAATCCTAAACTTTTCTCATTCTGGGATACTGATACTTTTGTAACGCGCATAAAGCAACTAACTGACACAAATTATATGGCAACACGTCGGTCTCACTTCCTCCCAACAGATATAAACCCCTCCTTCTCTTTCTTTCTTTCTGCCTCATAACAGAGCTTTTTTTATTTGTTTAAAAGTGAATTAAATCGAGAGACAACAGCGCACATTCTCACCTGTGTCTGTTTTCAAGCAATACGAACAGCCTGTAGAGCAGAAAGAGCTTGCTTCGCAGGTAATGTCAAAAACATCAAGTACTGTTCCTGAGAGTGGAGAGATGCTACATGAGGGGGGGCTGGGGTCTGCAGGTGCGTCAGTTGTCACTCCTGAGTCTGCAACTGGTTCAGTTGGCTCAGGGCCTGGTATTGGGAAAGTGTACTTGGCGAAACCAGGCTCCTCCTTGCCTGTAAAAAAAGAAAAACATACATCTTGTCAATCAATTTATCAGCTTCTTTCAAAGCCAGAAGTTGGACGAACTTTATTCAGTTTAAGCAAAACAAAGTAAGGACTCCAACCTCTTTATCATTTATACTAACTCTTAATCTATACCTAAAAAGCATTGCTGTAAAGAACATTATGACTGACTATGAGATGAAAACGCACCATAAGCAATCACACTGATGTTGTGCAACGTGTCCCTTGAAACTTTCAGATGTTGGCTACGCACAACATATTCAGTGTTGCCATCCTGCTTCTCTATAGGTCGCCTCCTTGCTGCTCTGGAGTAACATTGTTCGAGGTCACCCTGGGAAAAGATCATCAGTTAATAACTGTTTGTGCTTCTCTTGTGCCATAGTTTAAAATCAATTTGAGTGCAGTTCCAGGCTTACCGTCAATGGTTCGGGGTCCTCAATATACCAAACTACATCCGGGCAAGTTGTCACGCAGCTCAGTCTTACCTTCACATGGTCGTTCACAGTTATCGAAGCGCAACTATCACAACTGCAAGAATAAAAGCAAATATATAACTATAACATTTTCCAATGTCTATGACTCTTTATTGCAGAGTTTCTCAACATTTCTTCTAATCCCAATGTTTGCTCCCTAAATTCTAAGACGTCCAGTTGTCCTGTGAATTAAGTTCATTCTTTTGTATTCTATTTTCAAGAGTATGAGGGGAGCTCTACAACAAATGCTGTATCTGCCGACAACCTGCAGAATAATCACTTTGAGGATACTTGAGTATTTTATTGTAAATGGCCGCCTTTTACCTGATGGTGACATCTGTGAATTCCTTTGGAGCAACAGTGACGCACACTGAAGCTGAAGCAAGGTCAACCCATTTCTTAAACCAGGTTGTTCTCCTCATAGTTAAGGCATATTTGAAAATATCAAAGGGATCTGGAAGGCAGTCCTTTTCGATAACATGAGTTTCATCCTTTGTTTTGTTTCTGCATTTGCAGTTTCCTTCTGTATGGAAAAAAGCAGAGGCAGAACTTCAACAATAAAGAGATTGCAGTGCTGCTGTCGTATAAACACAAATATCATGAATCACAGTATCATTATAGAATACTTACAGGGGATGGACAAAATAACAAGAACACAGTGCAACCCAGTAGAACACCACCACGAACTACAACCTCAGAAACGACCATCCAATTGAATCAACACCTGTTTGACAAAGTGAGTGTGTTTACATGTGCACTAATGTCCCGGCTATGATCAGGTTTTTGGAGGTCTGGAAAGTTTGGCACCAATAATGCTGAAATGAAAGTGAAAGTTGGACACTGGTAAGTATAAATTGTATTGGCGCTCTCATTCTCCATTACTGGTGATCAGATGTGGAAACTAAATCCAGCTGTGTGAAAAATACAGCTAGTGTCCAGACAGCCAAACTAGGATTATCCTCAACTGCTGCAGGAGCTCAGTTGGTACAGAAATAACAGAGATGGTGGATGGGAGTTAAAGACACACTTGGATACTATTAGAATCATTTATACAGGGAGCTGAATAACCAGGTTTGTCATGTTCGATGTAAAATTCATATCCTGAATATAATAAAAATCAGGATAAGAGTAAAAACAGGACTCATAGTGTGCATGAAAATGTTCTCATTGTCACAGACACTGAGCATTTAAAGCTTCACAGTTCTTAAAAGGTTGCTGTTTTGTGTTGTCGGTGTTCTTCGAATGGTGTTCACCCCCTGTAATTACTTTAATTATTAAAAACGGTTAAAAACACACAACGCATTTAAAATTCACAGTGGTGAATTAATTGTTGTACTTACCACATTTCCATTCAAATGTGAGTCCTTTGCTGGGTAATGATTCAGTTCCAGTTACGCTCAGTGTGACGCTCTGAGTGTAGTTGACCAAAGTGTCTGGAGTAGCAATTATTTTCAAGTCATCAGAGTCATCGACACTCACATTACCTGTCTGTAGATGAAAACAAAGTCATTGTGCTGTAATAGAAACAAGCAGATACCTGCACATATTTATAATTTAATGTTAGGCGGGATACATTTCAAAGTGCACTGATCATTATTGTTTGATGCAGATCTTCTACATACTGTGTCCCCATGTTCATCTGGTGAATGGTCAGAGTAATTCTGGCACGCCCGAAGTATGTTCTCCAAGTTCACGTCCACATCAGAGGCAGAGAAGGCGTTCATGGCTCGTACCTTCACCTTCAACAGTCCTTTACCAAAAGAGTGTTTGTTTAAGAGCATTGTGCTCATGTATTATATACTGTGGATGATTGGTTTAATTTAATTACAGTACGGCTTAAGCTGTGAGTACCTTCAAGCGGGCTGGAGAATGTATAAGCTTGTAAGCTGCCATCGAGCATGTCTCTGGTCTCGGAGAGAGTGTCCCTTTCTCCAGTCAGAGTGAAGAGCAGCTCCACAGGGGCTCCTCGCTCCAACGAAACATCAATGATGAGATCGGTAGAGTCTGGACACTCGTCTGCCTCCGCCATCACTGAGGCCTGCAGGCCTTCAACGGGCTCCAGCAGACACAGCTCCAGATCAGTGGACACTGTGTGGGCTGTGACCCTGTTAGAGGCAGTCAGAGCCAGGTTGTGGCAGCCGTGTCCGAGCTTCTCCACCACTCTTGCACTCAGCGTAATATTGTGGGGTGTGATCCCTCTGTCCACTGACGAGTTTGCAACTACATGGCTTTCATGTAGAATTGTGTAGGAAACATTTGTACCTATTTAAAACAAAAAAAGAGAATCAAATTATTATGTACTTTGGTGGTTTATTGGAAGCACCTATCCCCTACAGTGTCAGACTGACTCACCGGCCTCTACCATAACCTGGATCTGAACAGGCCTGCCATGAAACGCATTGCATTTGGTGCCACCTGTTGACATATTCCTGCTATAGCACTTAATGACACCAAACTCTCCAACAGGCTCCTGAATGGTTATGGCTTTCTGAGCTGTAACATGCCAGTCACTGGTGGTGCACTCCACTCCAACCATGAAAACACCAGGACGGCTGAATTTGTGCATCACAGTGCTCTCCATCCTGTGAGACAGGTAAAGTAAAAGCTTAAATACAGTTAAATATAGTTAAATATAGTTAATCTATCTATCTATCTGTCTGGTTGAATTCAAAGTCTTGCTCACTCCTCTGGGCTGTATGGATCAATAGTGTGGCCATCTCCAGCATTCAGTGTGCATGTGAGATTTCCCTGAAAAGGATGAAGGAGCCACTTCACAGTGAAGGTGACATTATCAAAGACGGCCGCCAGCGTGCTCATCAGCAAGTGGAGTCCTGAGAGGAAATCACACCGTTAATTTGAATCACGGAAACGTTGCTTCAGTGTTTTCAACACATACTGAACATTTCATCTCTGATATAAATGCATCCTGGAGTGAACTCCTGTTGTTACAGTAAATGTGACAGCGCAGTTCGTCTAAGTTCAATCGCTTTGATTGAGTTGAAAAGTCAACTTGCAAGTTTAGCTTGAGAGGCTACATAGCTCTGTTGGCAAAGTAAATGAAAGGTCAAAGAAATTTGGTTGAGTCATGAAAAGAGGAACACAAGACATACAGTACATAGTCCGAGGGTGACAAAATCAGCAACCACTTTGTCTAACTCTACCACATATACCCTGTATAGACGAACTCTGTAAGGCAATAAAACAATAAATTAAGGAAAGTTTATGTATAGTGGAAGTAAAAAGGACAAATTGTGCATCTGACCATGTTTGCAGCGGTACTCTACAGACAGGTAACTTCCCAGCACAGGACATGGTTCACCAAAAGAGCTCAGATCCACTGGAGCCTGGCAAGCCTGCAGTCCGTGGCAATGGGCTGGAATGACACACAAATTAAGTAAATGACAATGTGTTGCAGATCATCTGGATCATTTTCAAGCTTACCGATTGAGAGGCCTTGAAAATATTGTTTTAGCAGGTTTAAAAAGCACGACAATTTTCATCCTATTAAATTTAAATAATCTTGTTTCTAATGAGAGGGCCTAATAGCTCTTTCAAGAGGTGTATTAACAATAAGGAGAGACACCAACTGTTTGCTTAATAATTGCATGGGCAGTTCATGCAGCATAACTAATCCCAGACTGATATGAATGTGAATGTATATTCATCCCAAAGCCCATCTATTCAGCTCCTAGGAGGGGATTTGCCTAATGTCTTTTCTGGAAGTGTAATCCTTTTGTCTGCAGTCACAGGGCAATCGTGGTTTTTGTGTTTGACACGGAGCATGAAACAAAAACATAGCTTGGGGTGATTTTTAGCAGGTTTTGTGTGGCCCTTTTGTTAAACCGGCTTGAATAAAGCCAGATCTATTATGCATATATTTTTGTATTTTTCTGTCATAAGGATCATTATGTTTGCAGAACATAAAAAAGGCCAGTCCTACATTTTACATATCGTGTAATGAAAATATACCTTTATATAATCCATAATACCTGTTACAGAATCTATCACATCTATCCAGCTGCACTCCTCCTGGGAGGATGTGGGTGAGGCTGCAAGTTTGGATCTGCAGTAGTGAATTGTTTTTCGACCATAGAAGCTGTCATCTATCTCTATGACTTGACCGGAACCACATTGCAGTGTTGCATTTTGGCCATCACATGCGATAGATCTGCCAGAATCTGAGAAATAAAAATTAGAATTAAAGAATTACAAAACGGGGGAAAACACAACATAAGTTTAATGTTATACTATATTAATTAACTTGATTTATTAGGAGTGCACACCGAACTGGCAAATGAAGTTGAGTTCCTGGCTACAGTTCCCTGCGGCCTCCCACTGGAAGCCTGAATGTCTCAGGATGTGTCCACAGGCTGCTTGTGCATCTGGCGTGTTCACCCAGTTACTATAGCTGACGTCTGAGCCATCCAGCCACGCGAGGGAACCTGGGAAAGGACAACAAAATGACACCTTTTAATTTGATCAAACTTCTCTTTTGAATTCTGCTACTCAAGCAAAATGCTGCAGGAGATGTTATCACTAAAGATGTTAAGCCAAGGTCATTTTAGACATCTTTTCTTTCTGGTAAGTTAATCGTTAAGATGCAATTTAGGGATCATAAAACAACAAAGCAGCAGACTGAGCTGGTGGCAGGGAGAGTGAACGATAAAGACTCATTCTCCGTGAAGGGAAATAAAGACACGTTTGTAAATCAGGCCACTTGACAGCAAGCCTATTGAAAAGTTCAAATGAATGAGAAATATCTCTCATTACACCTGCTGCTTGGGAGAGATATCCAAATGTGCCAGTCTTCTAACAAACGTCAGTAAACAAACACATTACAGACCTATACAATGGACATGCAAGCCGCTTAATGAGATAGCACCTGAAGCGATAACTCTTTATTTTTTACACAATTATTAGATATAATCATTGATCACAAATATATCAAATTTGTTGTTCATATATGCAGCAAAGTACCTAAAATGTTTGTTACTGAAATGGTAGGTTTAAGAGAAATTTACAGAATAATCTTTAGCACTTGTGACACCAGCTGGCCTATATCATAGCACTAAAATACATATAAACTCACTATAAATCTATATAAAGCCATTAGAAGTCATTCAGTGTCTACATGCCCTCTCACCCTCGGTGGCAGCAGAGTCGAGCGTAAGGTTTGGAGCTGCAGGCGCCAGACCGAGCCACCAGTCCTTCCCCGGCTCCAGGTGCTTCTGAAGGAACTGCTGCGTTTCATCGTTCAGGATGAAGGCTAGGTGTCCCCCGCCCCGCTCACACCATCCCTGGCCGCTGAGGAAGGATCGCTGCAGACCCACAAACTCGTAGCAAGAGCCGTCAAAACCCACCTGGTACTCTGGGCAGGAGAGAGCCTCTGTATCCTCCTCAGCATGACAAGTCCAGCTGAGGAAGAGGACCATCAAAGTCAGTGTGCTTTCCATCTCTGCACCTGTACACTGTTCAGACTCTCTGCTAACATCAGGTCTTTAAAGGGTACTGACGTCAGCAGCTCTGACACTAATCAGCTCTTTATAATTGCTGACTTTAGGACGGCTTCTGTGATGGATGTCCAGCTTTGTGTTGTGCTCATAATTCTTATGCACACACAAAGCTCAGGCCTGCAGTGAAAAGGCTGTAGAGCCCACTGTCAACAGCAACTAATTGGTCTGCAGAATGAGATAAGCTTCTCATTCAGACCTGTTCCTACCATGAAAATGTCAATCTGAACTTTAAAAGGAGCCAATGGGCCTGTTGTTGTTCAGACTGATATGGAAGGTTGAACTAAAAAACACTCAAGTTAAAAGGTAGCCTTTACTTTTACATGGAGTTCACTCCCTAACTTAACATGATAAAATAATTTGTTAAAATGTAATTCCACTGAATTCCCCTGTATGGAAAGATCAACAGACCTTTTACATGGCAGACATTTTGGCTTGTCACAGTAGGAGAAGCTGGAATGTTTTACCTGCTATGACAAGTGAAAATGTCTGCTGTGAAAAAGATCTTATAGGCTGGACAATTCTTATACTTTGTACATGAACAGGCCATGTTTTGTTTGTTTTGTCTCCTTTTCTGTGCAGCCACTGAACAGCCAATCCAGGCTAAAACATTGTACATTCTTCATATAATAAAGAAGAAATTTTAACAGGAGCAAATGACAGTGTTGTAACTTCTTTGGGAGATATAATTCACAGAAAAATCACTGGGTTAAAAATTGACCCAGTTTGGGCCAATATAGCACCGATGCAATGCTGGGTTAAATTTAACCAGCAATAATGTTATTTTTTATATTACCGTTGGGTTATGTACCGAAACTGGTTATTTTGGACCCACTGTTAGACATCGTGTAAATAAATAAATATCCTAAATATCAAACCTTCAAATGATACACACATTATTAACATTTAGCCACCAATAGTGAGGTGGTATAAGTTTAAAAAGAGCTAGAGTAGATCATAACAGTTCACAACCATACCATATTTTTGTTTGGGTATATTTTGGGTACCCAACAGTAAGTATAAAAAAGTCTAAAAAAATAAATCTCATACTGGGTCAAAACAGCCCGTTGCCTGGGGTGGTTGTCTACCCATGGTTCTGGGTAAGGTTAACCCATTATTGCGTCTACGTTACCCAAATTGGTCAATTGTGACCCAGTGACTTTTAATGTGTAACAATTTTTAGACATTTGTCTCTCTTATGTTTATGTACAGTCACTATCAGATTCCATATATCATTTTATTTACATTATTAATTAACACTTCATAATTTCCCTAAATGTTTCGTATATAACATATCAAATATAAAAATGTTATTTTTAAGCATACATGACTCTTACTGCTTTAATGGGTCAAAATTATATATATAAAACATGATTAGAACGTGATTAGAAATACAAATATTAACATCTAAAAAATATAGTCCTTTAATCAATCCAGTCTTTCTTCTTAGTGTTTACCATACATATATTATGTTATTTATTTGTTATTTATTGGGTTTTCATTATGACCGTTAAGAGGGGAAAAAAAGCGATGCGTGCAGTACCCGGATGTGTGACGTCATATCAGTGGGACGCGGCTGTCCGAGGACATGACTTGTTGAGTAACCGGAGTGGATTTAATAAACGTCCCGACATTAAACTGACGCCACATCTTCACAATGTGGGCTCGTAAACGGAGCCTGAGCAGCACGGTGGTCTCTGCTCTGCGGGGTCTTCGCAGTAATCAAGTAAAAACGCTTTTTATCGGTCTTCGTTCAGAGGGGATCAGTGTGTGATGCTAACAGCAGTCTGCTAAACCTGACACAGCTCACCGCTCCTGGTTTTCTGCCTCCTCAGGTTGTTGTTTCTGGCCGTGTGCAGCAGAGATGTCTGTCCACACACACAGACGGAGAGGTCCGCATCGCAGAGATCCTGAAGGAGAAGTTTCCGCTGGCCTCGTCGCTCAAAGTTGTGGATATATCTGGTAAACACAGATCTGTCAGGAGACCGGCTGCATGGAGTCATGGGGATTGAGTTAGAGCGGTGTTTAGGATGACACCAGGGGCTGCAATTAAAACACAATGCATATTAGGATTTAAACAGGATACATGATCAAGATTTGAGATGCAGGAACTTCGGTTACACTTTATAACAAGGGTACAAATCATATACTTAAGTATGAGTCATGATGATTTAATGCATGAATGAATGCAGGATATATCATGAATTCTTGTTGCTCACCATTAACAAATGATTAAGTCACTATGACTTTATGTGATTAGTTCACACTTGATAGATCATCAATTATTAAGGAATTTTAATTTACAGTTACTTCATACATCAATCGATATGCAACCAAATTAGCTGGGTTCCATAAAACTTTGCATAAAACATTAAAGCTGCAATGATTAGTCAATTAATCGGTTAGTTGTCAACTGTTAAATTAATCGCTAACTACTTTGATAATTGATTAATCGTTTTGAGTCATTTTTTAAGAATAAGTGTCCAAATTCTCTGATTTCGGCTTCTCAAATGTGAATATTTTCTGGTTTCTTTTGTCCTCTACGACAATAAACTGAATATCTTTGGGTTGAGGACAAAACAAGACATTTGAGGACGTCACCTTGGGCTTTGGGAAACAGTGATCAACATTTTTCACCATTTTATTTTTATGGACCAAACAACTAATCGATTAATCGAGAATGAAACTAATTATTAGTTGCAACCCTATAAATCTTTATTTCAGACAGATGTCAGCCTCTCTGAAAGCAGAACAGTATCTGTTCTCATAGAATTATAAAGCTATTTTTTAAATCAAACTGATGCAAACATTTACATAATAAATACAAATACATAAATACAGTTACATAAATAAACTTTTATGTAACTGAAATCCAGCTAACTTGATCGCATACCAATTAATGTATGAAGTAACTGTGAATTAACATCCCTTAAAAGACTTGATCATTTGTTAATGGTGAACAACAGGAATTCGTGATTAATAAATCACCATGAGTCATGCATTAGTTAAGCATTACTGAAGTACCCTAAGTATTAATTATTAATACTAAATATTTGTACCCTTATTATAAAGTGTTACCAAAACTTCAGTGAAGTCTAAACCCAAGACTGGTTTTGTGTTTCTGGCTGCACCGTTCCATCAAACATCTATATTCCAGATGCATCTAAAATATAGACATCGTAGTAATTACTTTGTAGATGTGTTCTTATTGTTGTGTATATACCAGATGGTCACAGCATACACTTTGGAAGTGACAGTGTTGTTTGTGTGATCCTGTGCTGTGTTCAGGTGGTTGTGGGGCCATGTATGAGATCCATATAGAGTCCAGTGAGTTCAAAGGGAAAAGGACTGTTCAGCAGCACCAGTTAGTCAATCAGGTAAATCATAATAACAATCAACTCAGCACATCGCCTGTGGCAGTGTAAAATAATGAATGGTACAAAGCTGTGTGTGACCTACAGTATGTACTGAAATGTATACTTGTGCTTGCAGTGGTGGAATATAACTAAGTACATTTACTCAAGTACTGTACTTAAGTACAAATTCAAGATACTTTACTTGAGCATTTCCATTTTATGCAACGTTATACTTTTACTCCACTACATTTATCTGACAGCTTTAGTCATGTGTTACTTTTCAGATTACAGTTTTTCATACCTGTTCTGTCCAGTGAAAACCAAGTATCTCCAGATTTGGAGATTTTGAATTTTTCTGATAAACTGAAAGATGAGGTGTTTCTGTATGGGTTCTTATAACTAATAAGACTATTTAAAACCTCCTTGGATTAGCTGGAAAATGCATCGTCACAAAGCTGAAAACAGGCTGTTTTTCTCATGAAAAGTTTACTTTTTAGAGATACGTGGTTCTCACAGGACAGCGACGCTATAAACACATATGATGATCTTCTAGACCATGATGCATTGCTGTAGATTAAACTACCCAATAGCATATAAAGTATTTAAAATTAGCTCAACCTTAAACATCTACAGCAGTAAAATGCAACATACACATTAATGCAGCAGTCATATTAATCCAGAAACATCAGACATACAGTAAATTCTGACAGGGACCATCTTACTGCATAATGAGTACTTTTACTTTTGATACTTCAGTAAATTTTGCTGATAATACTTTTACTTGTAGTGGAGTATTTTCAGTTTGGTATTACTTCTTTTACTTAAGGATCTGAATACTTCTTCCACCACTGTGCGCTTGTGTGCTGTGGTCCATATCTGTCTGTCAGCCATGCTTGTGAGATTTTTGAGATCATCCCCTTAACTTTGTTTGACATGTTTATGAATCGCTTGTGGATATTTATGAAAGACTTGTAGATGTTTATATACTTGAACAAGTTGAATTTTATTCATTAACTGTTGTGTTTTGTCCTTCATAGGCACTCAAGGAAGAGATTCAAGGAATGCATGGACTGCGAATATTCACTGACGTTCCAAAACATTAGAGGAAGTCCTTCCACTGTTGACCCACAACCTTTTCCTTTGCTCACCCTATATATTATGAATGTACAGTTTTAAAGAGGATATTGTGTAGTAAATGAATTTCCATGATTATTGCTAACGTGCCAGTGGCAGAAATGCAGAGGGACATTGTCTCTGGCAGTTACACATTAACAGTGTGAGATGTGTAAGAAATGTAAGATTACACTAAGGTATCTTTTTTTTTTTTTTTTTAACTAGTGAGATATCTTCTACTCTGAGATAATTTGTTGAAGGCTACAATACGCACAAAATGACTTGTTTGTGTCAAGTCATGTAGGTTTCTTCCCACTTTGGGGTCTTCTCAGGGTTGTTAACGATGTTGGTGTAATGGTAAGGAGGAAGTAATAAATACAATCATCCTGAATATTGGAGAATTGCTACAGACCCTTGTTTTAAACCGGGTGAAAGGGAGCGTTACTTTACAAGGTCAGTGATACAGTGATGACTATTTGTGTCATTGTCCCATGAAAGTTGATTGATTTTAAATTGATTGCTAACCATTGGATTGTACATGACCCTTGTATTAATGCTACCTATGCATTGATAATAGAAGTTGCAATAAAAGCAGCTGCTTCCCCCCACACACTTGATTGACTACAGAGGCTTTTGTGATTTAAAAAAAACATTTTACAGTCAAGTTTGCAAAGAAAATGGACAATACTTGAATCAGTTACCACATGTAGTTCAATTAATATCGCTATGTAAGAGCCTGGCCTCGCTTTTACTGGTTCCTCATTTATAAATGTATACAAATTGTATTAAATATTAATACCAAAAATATAAACATTGTGCTGCTGTCAGAGGCCGTTTGGAGAGCAGGAACAATTTTGCAATCTTTGAGAAAAAAGAGCCTCAACATAGTTATTTTCCACACCTCCTCTCACAGCAATGGTACAGCAGTTGAGCAATATTCAAGTTATTGATCACAGACGAAGCCTTAAAGAAACTTAAAGTAAATGTTCTGAGCATTAAAGCTTGACCGATATATTGGCCAGGCTGTTATGTCAGCTGACATATTATATATCTGTATCTGCACATAAGAAACTGCAGTATAAAAATGCCAAATATATGTTTGAACGAATATAGAAACTGTCACCATACTTTGTCCAACAGAGAACGTTTATTTTTCAACTGCTCAGTACATGTTGGCCACAATTCTTTACAGACCAAATTTAAAGGATTCTTATAAAAAATGTATAAATATCACTATTGGTTTCAAAAATCTAGTATTGCTCAGGCTCTACTGAGCAAGGATGGGTATTAGCTGATTGGTGAGGTCTAAAGCATCACTAATAAATATTTTTATATTAACAAATGAAATTGCTGTGTAATGTGAAAGGATTTTCTCACAGTAATGAACCTATGAATCCACAAATTATCACCCAAATCTGCACTTCTACAGATCTTTTTTTAAGCCGCTCTCAGCTCCTTGCAGTGGTGGGAAAAGAATTCAGATCTTGTACTAAAGTAAAAGTCACAATACCACAGTATAAAAATATTCTGTTACAAGTTAAGTCAAAATCTTACTCAAGTAATAGTACGAAAGTATTAGCATCAAAATATACTTAAAAAGTACTCATTATGAAGAATGGTCAATTCCAGAATCACATAATATACAACTTGATTATAATTAGTAATGCATTAATGTGTACATCTCTTCAATGTTGTAGCAAATAAAGGTGGGGCTAATTTGAATTACTTTATATACTACTGGGCAGCTTAATCTATAATAACACATCATAATTTATTAGTTGATTTATATTTTGTTTTGATAATCTAAATATGCAAAGTAACTAGTAACTAAAGATATCAAATAAATATAGGAGTAAAAAGTACAATATTGGCTTCCAAAATGTAGTGGAGTAGAAGTATAAAGTAGTAAAAAAGGAAATACTCAAGTAAAGTACAAGTACCTCAAATTTGTACTTAAGTACAGTACTTGATTAAATGTACTTAGTTACATTCCACCACTGGCTCCTTGTGTTGGTTTCATGTTTTTTCACTTGCACATTTCAGAGGCAGATGTACTGAATGGTGAAACCTCTCTGCTCTCTCCAGCAGCAGCAGGCAGCTGTTTTCAGAAAGTAAAAATGAAACCCACTGTGTGCTGCTCACCATGACAGATATAACAGAGCTAGTGATGTTAGCAGCTAAGCTAACCATGTTATCTCAGCAGTCGGTGCTGCTCTCTGTAGGTTTGAATCACGGAGTAACGGTCGGAGCCACAAATGAAGCTAACGGCTAAAAGTCAGGTGAGTAAGTTAACGGTTATTGGACTTACATTCATCAGGTGGTCTGAACTTGATGAGACCTTAATGTTACTCTGCTTCTGCTGGATGTGTAGGTCAGTAGGCAATTGTTTGTAACCACATTAGCCACAACAATTTAATATATTGTCAGGGCTAGCTTAACTAAAATTATGTGTCTGTTAGCTTGATTTCTTCCGCCCACTAGTGGCAAAAACAAACAAACAAAAACGATTAATAGCATCATATTTGTCATTTTTGAGACTTTTTTTATACAAATGGTGGAAAAGAGTAAGGTTTTGTGTAAAATGTTTAGACGTAAAATGTTTAGTAAGGTCATAACAGTTAGCTTAAGCTAGCTAATGTTTATTTTAAAATGTTTAGATGATATCGTCTGACTCCCCGGCTTCTGTACATTATTGTGCCTTTATTAAGCTGCACCACAGCTTTCGTCTTCATCCATTATGTTTTTATCATTTCACTAAAGCATCAATAACCAAAAGTCCAGCAGCTTTGACAAGATATGAGAGAAACCTCGAGGTGAAGGAACAGGTGTATGATGCTCAACCTATATTTCCCAGCGCTCCTGAAGGCACCACACTTGTTGCAGGATTTTAGTTGCATCATGCATGAGTTGCATTATCAGACTTCAGTATGATTAAAGTTTTGTACGCACTTCACCAGCAGATGGTGCACTTCATACTATAGCCCGCCGCATGCAAAGGCAATATACAGAGATGAATTATATTACCGATTCTTGAAATGGCAAACTTTAGCTGAATTAATTAGCATCTCTGTGACTTGAATGGAAAAACAACTGGATTATTCAGGACTTAAATTCCGCATGATTGAGCAAAACTGTGAGACGGTGAGATTTCAGGCTCCACTGTGGATAACCATCCACACTAGCGCCTGTCTGTGCACACAGGCTGCACACATCACTCTGAGCCCCGAGGAGGAGCGCAGAGGCAGAGCAGCAGGTCTCCGATATGGCTAAAGAAGGAGCAGATATGACGGAGGAAACCGAGTACATGATAGACAGAAATGTGGGGAAAGAAACAGAAAACGTGGAGCCGTCCGGCGACGCTAAAGAAATGCGAGCGGTGATGCTGGCGGGTTTTGGAGGTCTTAACAAACTCAGAGTAACCAAGAAGACAATGCCCGAGCTCCAGGAGGGTGAAGTGAAGATCCGCGTCAAAGCATGGTGAATATGAAAATACCAGTGATACATTTTTTATATATATGGATTGTGATGTGCTCTGGCCTCCCTGTTGCATGCCCACGCTTCACAGTGTTTCTGTGGACAACCCAGTATTTAAAATTTCGCAATCATGAAGCTACAGGTCTTTTCTGGTGCAGGAGGTCGGCTGGAGCTCCATTCACACCAAGCAAAATGAAGAGCAAACTGTTGCCACACAAGCCAGCACTTCACAGGCAGATTAAGTCCAGTTCAATCAGGATTTATATTTGATAAATAACTGCACTCACAAGGTATTGATTAGCTCCTTATTGCAGAAGATTACAGCTGAACTGAGGCCAAGTGTTGGCAAACTAAGAGAAAGGAAAATATTGTTTAATGGAGAATGCCTGTTGAATCTGGCCTTGTATTTACAGGGGAATAGCCAGTGACTCACTGCTGGTAATAATGAAATAAATAGCACAGGGCAATCTCTAAATCTCTTTTAACAGCTCATCCTAAATATTTGTGTTATTGATTTAATAGCTGTCAGTGCTTCGAGACAGTTCAGATGCTTTGAATCATGTCAACAAACATTAAGGTCCTCTTTATTCTTTGTCGCAGCGGCTTGAATTTCCTGGATCTGATGGTACGTCAGGGGACTATTGATAATCCCCCAAAACCTCCTCTTGTCCCTGGGTTTGAATGCTCTGGAATAGTGGAGTCAGTGGGTGAAAACATAACAGGATTTGAGGTAAGTGACATTAAGTACTGCTGTGATGTATGAATGGATGTTTCTGAGCAACCAAATCTGCAGCAACAAAACCAGAGACTGTAAGAAAATAATGAGATATCTGATTAAGTTAATCAATAATCTACTAATAACTTCCTCCTTAGTGCCTCGTGCTTGTTTCAGATTAGCTTGTCTGCTTGTTATCCAGCTACTCTAACATGTTTCTTCCAGATAGGCGACAGAGTTATGGCTTTTGTGAATTACAATGCCTGGGCAGAAGTTGTCTGCACATCAGTGGATTTTGTCTACAAGATGCCAGATGAAATGACTTTTGCGGAGGCCGCCGCGTTCTCCCTGAACTTTGTGGCCGCCTATATGATGCTCTTTGAGGTTGCCAATCTGCGAGAGGGGATGTCAGTGTTGGTTCACTCAGCGGGAGGTGGTGTAGTAAGTCCATTTCTTATATGACTATTGCACAGCCACAAAACGAGTTCCACCATTTCATCCAACTCTCATTATAACTGACAGCTTCTTACCTACAAATGGAGCAAGTTGTTTGTTCCCTATTATTGCTTAATAACTGTTGTTGCTGTCACAATGCAGAAGGATAATATAGAGCAGACTTTAAATTATTTTTTACTAAAACAAACAAATTCTATTTAATTATGATTAATACAATGTAGATATTCCACACCACTGTATCTCGTTTTCTATGAATGTTTGTTTCATGGTCTTTGTGTGATGTTGGTATATTCAGAGTTAAGCCCAGTGCTCACAGGCTCTGATAAATTGTTGCAACTGTTTGTTCTTTTCAGGGTCAAGCCGTGGCTCAGCTGTGCTCCACTGTACCTAATGTCACTGTGTTTGGGGTCGCCTCATGTTTCAAACACGCGGCCATCAGAGACTCGGTGACTCATCTCTTTGACCGAAACGTTGATTATATGCAAGAAGTCAAAAAGTAAGCCCAGAAAGTCTGTCTGTGTTATGTGGGATTTGAGGCTGAAGAGTCTGTATATAGCTCTTCATGGTGTATTTTCGCTACATTAATTTGTTAATGTTAAAAAATGACACTGAATTTCAAGGGGGCGTCAGGCAGGTTTGCTGCTGCATGTTATACATGTGAACTGATGTGATAATGTGGACCTTGCTGTGCTTAGAGGGCTGTGCAAGGATACAGATGTTACCTGTTGCCTTATTTGGTCTTGTGTGGCCGTGGTCCCTATGGCAACGCTCATCTCAGAGAGCAGCAGCATTGTGTAGGGCGGAGGTCTGCACTGGCAATGTGGAACAACTGAGCCAATTAGGGCCGAACATTGATACCCTACACATTCCATTCACAACACTGTTGGTCCGTTTGCACTATAAAGAAAACACTTTGTAGCAAACACTGCCTGAGATTTGATGTAATATGACTCATGTTTATCTTTTTTGAAGATGTTGTGAAGCTTTTGATTATTTAGAAAACTCCATCACCATTCTGCCACCTCTGCTTCAGAGAGCTTTAGCAGTAATTTACTATCATTTGTGGCTTTACCATTGAGTCATATAACCAGGATACATGAACCATACACATATGAAACACAGTGTATGACTGTATTTTTCACGTTATAATACATAGGGATTCAAATATTTTTTTCATGAGCACTGATTATTTCATGCTTTCTGCCTACATATCAACAGTGGTTGTGGATTACTGTGCCTTTCATCTCTCTGGCCCACACATTCTTCTCAGGATCAAGAGCAAAGTACAATTAAATTAGTCTTTTTACAAAAGGCAAAAACCATGGGAATCACAAGACCACCAAGCAGTTTAGCCAAGCAGGTGTCCAGGGCCACAAGGCAGAAAGTAAGGAATTATGGTCGCCTTAATAATAACATGCCTTTCATTCTTTCATATCCTTTCCATATGCCTTTAATGAGTCTCATTATGGCAAACGTTTTTTGTCCGACTGATTCTGTGTGTGATGAGAATATTAAACCTTTTTCTAACATGATATAAAGGATGTTACTGATGAGGAGTATTGTGGGCATTGCAAAACATCAGTAAATCCTTTAGAAGAAAACTGTAGGCAGAGTCAAAAGAAAACATGTGGGTTGTATACTGCAACTTTTTCTCAGAGTTATACTCCAGAGAATCAATGCTCATATCTTTTGAATCCATGATTAGACAAAACCTGAGGCTGCTCCAGAGTATGAATCATAGGCTGAATATATAGACTCGTATGTTTTGCACTCAGTGGCTTGTTTATAACTGTTCTCACAGTCTTAAACAAGGTCATGCAGCCATATCACTGTAAATGTATGAAGCTTCCTCTGATTATTTTCACAATTATACATACAATTATATTAATTGTCTGGCTTTTAAAATGTCAGAAAATTGTGAAAAATACCAAATCACAATCAGTACCAATCACAAGTCCCTAAAGTCCATGTTGATGTCTTCACATTGCTTGTTTCAAATTTTCACATTTGAGAATCTGAAACTAGGGAATTTTTGTTTTTTTAGCTTAAAAAATGACTCAAACCATCAATTATCGACAATTATCAATTGAGAAATGATTGACTAATCATTTAATCGACAAATTGTTTCTGCTCAAAACTATTTTCATAATAAATTAATCTTTTGAGTCGTTTATAAAGCAAAAACTCTGATCATTCTCTGGTTTATATAATTGTAAACTGAATATCTTTGGGTTTTGGACTGTTGGTCATACAAAACAAGACTTTCAAAGACATCAGCTTGGGCTCTGGGAAACCGTGTCGGCCATATTTTTACAATTTTTGACATTTGATGGACAAAACCATTAACTGAAAAAAATATCTGCAGATTAAGAAATGAAACTAATTGTTAGTTGCAGCTCTAATGTTCACACTATACACTTGCGTGTGCTTTAGTTTAAATGAATGCTTTTTTCAGTAGACTTCACCTTTACTTTGTTCTTGGTGTTTCAGGATTTCTCCAGAGGGAGTAGACATCGTGTTGGACTGCCTGTGTGGGGAAAACACAGGGAAAGGCCTGACTCTGCTCAAGCCTTTGGGAACTTACATCCTCTACGGTGGGAACAATACTTATTTTTTCGCTGTGTGTTAATGTAACCATTGCCTTTCCATTTAGTACTTTCAAAGTGGAAATGGCTACATTTGCAGTGTATTAGTCAAATTGTAATCAATCTGTTTCAACTAGCAGTTAATATTAGCAGTTAAAGGAATAGTTCAACATTTTGGGAAATACGCTTATATGCTTTTTTGACAAGGGTTAGGGAAGATCGATATCACTCTCATATCTGTCCAGTAAATATGAAGTGTGAGCCACGAGACAGATAGCGTAGCTTAGCATAAAGACTGGAAACAGGGAAACAGCTGGCCTGGTGACAACAAGACTTCAGGAAGTCACCGCTCCTGGCCAACAGATAGTCTGGCACATAATGCTCTGTGAAACGGCAAATTCTCGTTTTTACACTTCGGGCTTTCGTGCGGACTAAACAAACATGATAAAATGTGTTAACTTGTGAGCTTTACAGGTGCTGGTAAGCGGATTTCGTTACCTTTGGACAGAGTGAGGCTAGCTGTTTCCCCCTGTTTCCAGTCCTTATGCTAAGCTAAGCTAACCACCTCCTGGCTGTAGCTTAATTTTTAACAGACGGGCAAGAGAGTGGTATCGATCTTCTCATCTAACTCTCAACAAGAAAGCAAATAAGTGTATTTCTCATAATGTCAAACTATTACAGACAAGTCTTGCATTCATTTAATGTGTTGGCAGCTGGACTGGGTGTGAAATATATGAAAGTAAAATGTACTCCATAGTCTGCAAATTAGATGTATTGTCCTTCACAGCTACTTTTCTTATCTGATCTCTGTTAATTACTTTAGTTCCTATCAAGCCTTATACACCAAGTAACAGCATTAGAGGGAGATGAATTCATTAGTTTTAGTTATACTGAATATGTGCGAAGGCATGCTTGCACAGATCTAAGGGTCTAAAGGTGCCAACCATTCCTCCGCCACCTCACCCTTCATGCTTCGTGGCTGCTTATTATTGACCAGCAACTTCTGTCCATTGCACAGCGTAGAGCAATCCTTTTATCTCTGTTTTTTCAGGCGCGTCAAACATGGTAACTGGGGAAACAAAGAGTTTCTTCAGCTTTGCAAAATCTGTGAGTCAGAGATGCAGTCTGTCATCAACATTTGAAGGAAACAGTACCCTGTTACTACCCAATGAACATTTCATGCCAAATGAAACACATACGCACAAATGAGTCACTCGGGATGAACGTGTTTCTGTGTTTGTTTGTTTTTCTCCAGTGGTGGCAGGTGGAGAAGGTGAACCCTATTAAACTATACGAGGAGAACAAAGTTATAGCAGGATTCTCACTCCTCAACCTCCTCTTCAAGCATGGGAAATGTAGTCTTGTGAAATCAGTGATGAACAAACTCTTGTGTCTCTATGACCAAAAGAAGATCAAGCCGGTAGTGGACTCCCTATGGGCGCTTGAGGAGGTAAGAGCCTGGGGTGATCAGAGGGTGTAAGACAGTGGTAACGTAAAGGGAGATGCCATGGAAAGATTTTATGCGAACATCTTGGACAGCATATAAGCTGTTGTTTGTCATTGCTGCTTTCTGTGGGACATTGTCAGCTGCTCTTGGACATTCTTCCACAGATGGTGGGTAGGTTGCATCTTCCTGCTCCACAATTATTTCACACCCACACAACCCCAACTGGCCATACGTCAATCAATTCACTCCCGATTTCTACAAACTCTTCAAGTGTCCCTTTAACTGTTCTTCCATTTCTGGGGAATCTTTGTACAGTAGATGCACCTGCTCTAATCAAGATATTTACATTATTGGCTTTGGATCAGCTGATCAGCCATTGTAGAGAACACAGTCAACATATTTCATTCAATGCTAGTGGTCACCCTATACAGTGGCATTGTTGAGAATATATTGAATGTAAAATGCAGTTAAACATTGTCTTGCTGCTGCTGTGTGTATTATTTGTATGAAATCTCCAAAGCATTTTTTTCTCTTTTCTCTCTCGCTGTAGATGATTATCTTAACGCTGCCAACTACAGAAAGCATTGTCTCCTTGCCAACAATAGCCACTTTTCACATCAACCAGTCGTAGTGCAGTGTGCTCTTGCTTGTGTCTTGAGCCTGGCCAGGACGCAACTAGTGTATCTGTTGCAGTCTTCAGTATCTTATAATCCATTGTGTGCTGATTGTTTGATGCAGGGCTCAGGCAATCCTCCTTAACTCTTCAGTCAGGAAATATCACGTGTTACAGCATCACATTCACCAGTTATTTGTGTTGCTATGGACAGGACTTACTTGTAAATGAAGCCCCCAGAACTGGAAAGTTTGCCATCACGATATGACAAGACACATTCAAACACACCGCCTGTTGTGGTCTATTGGAGAAAGTGTTACCTTTCAAAGTTTACCAATTTTCTTCTTGGTTTTGTTTGTGGGCCCTTAGCTCTTAACACCCCAGGTGGTACCTTTGCCTTATGGAAAACTCTAACTCTCCACCTGCAGGGCCTACAGTAGACAAGAAAGAGGGTAGAAACATCTAAACCTGTACCATGTGGTTCTCTTATGTCTTGTAGGCTATGTTAGTATCTTTTAGGACTTTCTTCCTTTGGTCAGATGATACAGTAGATACAGACAGCATGTCAGGAAGAAAGTTTCTATTGACTATTCTAAAGCCTCTACACACCCATGGTCTACCTACACAGGTGTTTTCACCTATTTGCCTGATGAAGACCATTTCTGAGTGAGGAAAGTTCAAACCAACTTGAACTAACGTGTAATTTGTTTGAATTAATTCAAACGCAATCCCTATGGCTGTGACTGTCGCATACTGTCAGCATGTGTGGCCAGCGATGTCCATCCATCTGAGGTCAGACAGAGTGTCTTACCCTTACTGTGTGTCTCAGATGAGGTTTTACAGTTTACAGACACTTGGGTGACAAGCTCGCAGGTGAGTCCTCAAATTTGTTGTCATTGTAGAGTAAACAGCAAGTTGGAAAACAGCCTTATCTTTGTTGGTAATTTTGCCATCTACAATGTAGAACACTAAATACTTCCACACACTTCTTCTCAGATGCTTCGGTGTTGTGATTATCCGATCAGCACAGCTTTGCTCGACAGTCTCCTCCAGTTTTATTTATTAGCTTAGTTTACTGATAGGTCAATAGGGCATGCAATAGGTCAAGCTGAAATGTTAATTTTAAGAACATCCTCTGCTTGACCATGAGGCAAACTACGGTGAGCGGTCTGTTGCGCTTATAGACTGTAAATTTTGAATTCAAACAGGTCATTACAGTTTGAATATTTAATTTTTTCCCACGTTCTAACAAATATTTGGATAAAAAGTGACATCCCCGGTGTGACCGTGTACAGATTGTGCTTGATTGAATAGTTTTGTTGCATCTGAGGGGGTTACACCTTTATGATTCTTATCGATTTATGAAGTTTGGTCACATTGTGTAATTCTGACATAGCTCCGCCCGACTTCAACCTGTGCAGAAATCTAATAAGCTGAAATAAGTGAAAACAAAGCCAGGGCCTGGAACTAGCTCACCTAAATGGAATACAGTCATTTTTAATTTTATCAATTACACCTGTGCTTCTCCTGCTATGACATGTGAAAACATGTCTGAAGTCAAAAAGGTCTATTAAAGGTTTATCCTTTGCAGCCGGCAGAACTTGTCCATAACTTTTATGATCCACAACTGTAGCCAGTAGCTTCATATGACTAATGGTACCATTACAACTTAAGTTACCATTAGTTACCAAGCCATTTCCTCGGCATAAAGTTTAACCTGAGAGTGATTTGCCTAATTGTTCCCATCAGCAATGTATCTAAAGAATACATCTAACACATCCTCTGCCTTTACAAATAAAATGTTTGGAATTTGTTTCACTCCCAAAAAGGCTCGAAGAATTCAGATACAAGGTGAGGCTTTGCCGGTAATACATCACAAGAAGCTGATTACAAGTCATTCTGAACGTTGTATCTACAGTCAGACAGAGAATTTGTTGATGAAATGTCTTTAGATTTTCACTTCTCATGGGAAACTCCCCCTGTACTGTTGTCATTAAACTTTGGCAGACTGCTCAGGCCATTCACCGGAGCCATTGCCCATGAAGAATCTCATTAGAGGGGAGGATGGCGTGGGATGTAGTGTCAGGGGCAAAGCCTGCCTCATTTGTTGATATGCCTGGAGGGAGAATTCAGTGGGCGTTAATTTACATGTTGACCATGGCAGCCTTTTTTTTTTCTGGAATGAAAAGTTGGAGAATGTGCGTGACCAAAACTGAATAATGGGAGGTTGTCTGACCACCAGCAGTTTTAGTTAGGAAAAAATTAATCTTTCACCTGGGAGTCCCATGGTAAATTCTATTTAGGATACTAAAAAATAAAAGTGAACCTCCATACAGTATCTTGGAAAGTCAAATTACACTTACAATGCAAATGGATCTTATCCCCTCATTTCTGCAAACTTGCTACCTACAGTAGCAGCAGTGTACTGGACAAGTTTCTGACCTATTTTTGCTCTTGGCTTGATTTCCGCTATTTCTTTTAACAAATGAATGCTTGTGACACAATGGCTTCCAGACAAAGAGCCACATTCAGTTGTGTCTTTGTGTGGACTGTAATGAGAAAGCAAGATATGACATCCTGAGTAATCTTTTGTGATGTGTGAATTTTTCTTCACACAATTGAGTCAGACAAGCTTTAATGAGTAGCACTGATGTTTCATTGTTTACAGTTTTGACCCGCTAGGTATGTTGTTGGACGTAGAGATTGTTGTTGGATGTAGATGAGAATATGAATGAAAAGTGCCTGAATCTGTTTTAATAAGGGAGTCTCGTAATTAGGAGATGGGAGCTGAGAAGAAGTGGGGAGAAGATGAGTAAGCCCAATACTGTGTTAGAACAATGTGTCTAGCTGGCAGAGATTTGTGTCTTATGTTACATTTAAGTATTTAATAAACCATTATTAGTATAAAGTTATTTCACACTTCATTCGTACTCTCATAAATGAAACCAAAAAAAAACACATATAAGAGGATATTATGTCTTCTCAGAGCTCAGGACTTTATTATGTTGGTGTAAGAAAGTGAATATTAAAATCATTTGTTTTTGCAGAATGTGACTCACTTTAAAATTGTATGAGAATATATAGTGTCCTCTGGGAAGCTGCAGAAAGGTTTATTATTCACATCATTTATTTGTTATTAGAGCTCTCTCTACCCTGACGGTCTAAAGCTGGTTAATCAAATATTCTGTGCAAAATCCAGCCTATATTCTTCTTGCAGTCATTGGTAAAATGAAGCAGTGTACTTGTGTGCTTAATATAAACCTTGGATCTTTACTACAGGCAGTGTGATGTCAAACGTAGCCCAGCAGGGTGAGTCAGCATCATTTAGTCAGCATTAAGGCTATTAACTTTTCTCACAGAGGGAGTTTAGATTATAGCTTTTCTGAGAAATCGGTCCTGTTTCTGTAACGACCAGGAAATGGTTGCAAAAGTGGACACAAAAGGAAACAAAAGATGCCTTCGTGTGGATTCAGTTGACAAAATAAGTTTTTTCAGCAGGTGCTTTGAAATGTCTTTTCAGTGTTGCAGCAGGCTTCCTGTTGGAGAGCTTTTATTTTTGGAAGTCATTCACCAATTGTATGAGCAGGAGTGAAAAGTTTCTTACACGCTTTTTACACATTTACTACAAAAATGTTACAGTTCAATTTGTGTTTTTCTATAAAACAATCCAGATCAGACTTAGATGTGGTACCAGCCTACAGTAATACTGTTTTATAACAAGAACCTTTAGAACTTTTGGTTGGTTTAAATAAACTACACTGACCACAGAGAAGAAAGAATCTAATTTATTTGAAGCAAAATTAAAATCCCAACTATGTGTTACAGTTTCATCTGTGTTTCTTTTTTTTAATTATGTAAAAAAATAAGAGTCATTGTTTTATAAGATTTCATTTGTGATATCTCAGTTGATGTCCACACCTTCAGCAGCTGTTGGTGTGTTGTTTGTCAGCAGGTCAGCTTGTTGAAAGTAATTTCATTGTTGTGTTTTATTCTCAGGTAAAAGAGGCCATGCAGAGAATTCACGACAGAGGCAACATAGGAAAACTCATTCTGGATGTTGAGAAGTCTCCCACCCCTTTGGTAACGACAACATTTTGTATGTGTTTTTTCCCCATTGATTGTAGGAGTGAAGTTATCAGAAAGCATACAGCAATAGACGGGGCTGTTAAATAACTGAGCCATTGGGCCCCATTTCTCAATAAGGTAAAAGTATGATTTACAGTTACAGCTTCCAGCTTGCTGTATTTTCTATAGTAGTATTACTAGATAATGGTAAAACTAAGATAAGAAAGTAAATTTAGTTTGATTTGATATATCTTACTGCCAGATTATATAAATATTGATGACAATAAACACATCAGATTAAAGTATTATATGACATTGATTGATCAAAGGTACATGACCAACAGAAGGACGAGGAAAGAGGAGTAAGATGGCAGATGTATAAGAATGCAAAATACAGAACCAGTTTGGAGGAGTTCCAACAAATCCTTGCGGTTTCCCTGATCTTATTTATTTAGCCAATGTAGAGGTCATTTTTAAGAACATCTGTAGTGAAAATGTTTTTCAGGAACGCTGTGAACAGAAGAATATGATGCATATGATGGGCTTTCCTGCCTGACTTGCAGTGTGGTATTTGTTGTTAATAGATGGTTACATTTGACATTTCTGATGCCTACTGCACATTTTGAGGTCCAGTCAGGGTCATAAGGAGGCAGTGAGTAGGATTTTCCTCCTGTTTTATAGCAGCGTTTCCATGGTGGTCTCAACATCAAACCTAGAAAATCTGTTAGATCTGTAGACACGCTCATATTGAAAGTATGGACCCTGCATACAGCTGCCCATTTACACATTTACTGTCCCGCTTGATGTCAGCTAACATTTATGTTCACCTCTGTTTTTTTTCTGTATGGGTAGCTCAGTGTACAGTTAATGATGGCCGAATAATATTTTACCACTAGATGGCCAGCGACAGCACAGAGACCAGTGAGGCAGGAGAGGAAGAAGAGGAGCCCGAGGGAGACAACGACAGCAAGGAGCGAATGCCTTTCATCCATTAAACCCAGCAAAGCCCACTGCAACACACCTACAAGAGACTGGAGAGGCTGCACAGATTCACCGCAGAGGAAACCACAACCACACGCAAGCGTTGTGCAGTATGTGTGTATGTGTGCATGTGCTGTATGCATGTATGCATGGATGGATGTATGTATGTATGTACAGAACATGTTTGTGCCTGTTGTCTGTTACTTATTGTTTGTCAGTTGATTGGTCAAGCAAGATTTTTTGAGTAAATGAAGACTAACAACATTTTTGACAAGAGCAAGTGCCATTCTCAAAATAGTATTATTAATTCTTTCCTGTATTATGAAGTGACGTTAGGCTGAACAAAGATGTGAATAGGTTTGTGTCCATTTAACAGTTAATTACATCTGCCAACAGTTTATTGAATTAGCGACAGACTGAATAAGCATTTAAACTGGCTGACTTGCAATTACCACTTTAACATTAGCATCCTTAAAAACAGATTTATTAAAGTACATCAGTGTCACATCATGATGACAAACAATTTACATACGCTTGAGAAAATTACCCCAGTGTTTTGATGCTTCTGTCCAAGCGAGTGAATCACTTTCGCATGATACAATGGTAATGTGTAAGCCAGTAGAGGTAGAAAAGTCTGTGTGTAGATATTTGCATGATATTTTATTCTTTGGTGCCAACCGTGTAATATTATGGGATCACCAGTGCCTTTGAGCTGCAAATAAGTGTTTGATACTTGAAATGCTTTCCTCGCGTGATGTTCGCACTGAACAAACCAACAAAAAAGGTGTTTTTAACTGGAAAACTGATGCAGATATTAAAGATTCTTCCTTGCCTGATCATATAATTTGTAGGAAGGTGAATCTGTGGTGCCACCAGAGCTCTGACATCTTTCCCCACTAAACTGTATATATAGAACTTTCACTAAAATACCTTATATAAGACCATACTGTGTTACATTTATCATCAGGTCACAAAAATTCTTCAGGTTTGTAAACACTGGGGTAAAACAGAACACATTTGAGTTTCAAGAGGTCGAAATCTGTGTCAAAATCTTATATATGTAAATACAAGAGAACGCAAGATGAATCAGTAAATTCTGGATTTTCTTAGGGAGGATCATGAAGTGGTCAGTCCGACTGCAGTCCAATGTTTGTGGAGTCTCTGCTTCGCTTGTCTGACCAAAGTTGTTTACTTGCTGGTGCCTCACAACAAAAGTGCCATAAGACTCCAACATAAATTATTTTTTACAATGAGCTGGTATATAGAGGCAGGGTGATTTAGGTTTGAGCAACACTGTGTACTACTTTATTTAAGTATGATGCCCTCTGCTTTGCTCCACGTCTGCGAGTTATTAATGAGGAGAAGAACAGCTGACAGGGAACAAATGTTTGCCACACACTCACACTCGCCTACTACAGATGACTGATCTGTTTTTATTTCTAATTTATCAAAGTAAAAACAAACTGCATTGTATGTTGTTTTCACAATTTCTTTGGCCGTGCTTATCCAGTGTGTTTTATATCGGCTAGTCATCTGAATTATTTATTACTTTACTTGAATTATTAAAATGAAACCAGACTATACATCAAAAAGTATTTTCTCAACTATTAAAACAATAAAACAAGTCAGTGTTTTGTAATTACGCCATTTTAAGAAATTCAAAATGTATCAACTGACAGCAAATCTAACAGGAGTAAACACTGCATGCTTTGAAGCTGAATGATGGAGAGACGGTGTTAATGGGTGTACTGAGGTGATAAGATTTAGAAAGTGATTTCTAGACTTGGAAATAAAGATAATGATGTGTAGACACTTTGGAAATACATCTTAATTTTGATGCCTTTAATGTCACATCTGTGTGCGTGTGAGAGAGAGAGAGAGTGCATGTTTTAGAGTGTGTATTCATATTGCCTTGTAAAAAAAGAAAAAGAAGTGTTTAGCAGTGTAGTGTGTTCACAAAATTCTTTATAAACTATGGTTTACCTGTGGTCGTATATTTTTGTCACTTTTTTTGTTGTATACTTTCTTTGAGTACAGCTCTGTTTACTTGAATAAATTTATCTGCAAAGTATTCCATTACCCATGTTTGAATTTATTGATTTGCACCCTCCCTGAAGTCAGTAAAAAAGTTGTCCCTCTTCTCCTTTAATATATTTCAGGAAATATTCATTGTTTTCTGAAATATATTATGTATACATTAAAGTACAGTACATTTCATAATTTGGAACATAGTATACTGCACAATCTGCACAATCCCTCAGTTTGGCACCAGATGGCAACGAAGTTAGGGCTTTTCAAACTCTACAGGTATTCAGTCAGAATCAGTTCATATACTATACTACTGCAGAACTGCTGCAAACTGTGTTTTATTTGAAGATCTATATATGTGGTGTCTTAATCATTAGTTATTAATCACACCAGAACTGCTGACCCTCAGTACAGTAGCTGTCTCATCCTCAAGTCTGGGTTAGTTTTGGGTGTTATGTCTGCCTCAACGTGGGAAGAGAGAAGTGTTAGCAGAGATTTCATTGGAATAGCATACAAGAATTTGCTAATGCAGCTTTTTTTTGCATGCTAACTAAACAAAGAACTTGGACTTGATACTAAATAAAACTAAATAGTTCCATTTCACAGCCATTTACACCTACTGTATGGAACAGTAAACACAAAAATGTGGTTTTATTCCAAGATACAGTTTCTACAAGTTGCTGGAAAACTACACATGTTCAGAATATTATCTTGCCGTACCAGTAGCTGTATGTATTGCAAATAATAAAACCATCGCAGAGTTTTTCATTAACAACCATGTTATTATATTATTATAGAATATTTCACGTAGGGGTGAAAATGTTTTATTTAGTACAGCCTTAAATGAAGGTTAATGCTTAGAAATGTACAATTTGAAGGCTGTAAAATGGGTAAACGTGAGCTGGTTTTGAGAGTTGTATTGCTATACTGAGCCCATATACCTAATGTTTTTTTTCTTATTTAGCTGCCCCCTCCCATCATTATACAACATCTCACTCTAAAAATAACTTTGCCTGCACCAGAGCTGGGAGCTAGACTTCCTCGGGTCAAATAGAAGCTTTATTTTGAAAGATTACACAACTGGAAGTCTGTGTGATTGAAAAGATATCTACAGTGTATGAGTAGTACTTGTTTTCATGTACTGAAAGTTGTAAATTAAAGCCTTGTTAGTGTTATTATTATTATTTGACAGTTTACACACTTTTTTCTGAGTTGTCACCAGTGTGTAACATTATTTTTCACTTGTCCAGAACTGACATGGAACTGAGGTGGGATGAAGAACACTCTGTAATAGTGGAGCAGTCAATGAATTTCCAGTTTGTTTGTGAAATTAAAGGGAATACTGCTTAGCGTACCCTGTCCCAAGTAAATATTTATCAAAAGCCAGACACAGGGAAGTCATTATTTGCCACTCCACCCTTATACCTCTCTCACCTTCTCCTGATGTTTGGATAAAAACAAACAGAGAAGCAGCCAATGCAGGGAGAGTACCCAGAAAGGCACACAGAGGGCCAGTATATATTGAGCTGCCTGCAGTGTTTTTGGTTCCTTTCACAGCAGTACAAGGTGTGCCACTGTGTCCTGTCCTGTAGGACCCACCGGCCTCAGACATGGCACGCCTGGTCCTCCCTGTCTTCCTCGTTCTTTGCCTCTCCTTGCTCCACTTCAGCTCCAGCCGTCCATCTCGCACCAGGAAGGCCGTGTCCCCTCGTCAGTCCGGAGGTAAATGTGTACATACGCACACACTTCATGAATAATGTGCTTGCCACCACCGATGCTCATCTGACCTGTTTTTCTCGCCTCTTCATCGAGATGTAGCTGCAGAGGAAGATGATGTGAAGTCCCAGCTTGAGAGGTTGTGGCAGGAGGTGAACTCACTGAAGGAGATGCAGGCGCTACAGACAGGTACAGCCCTCACTGAGTAAAGGAAGGTTAAAGAGAGAGGAGATGACAGCAGATTAATGCAGTCTTCAGTGTATTTGTTAAAAAAGATAAGAAAATAAATCATGGGGAAATGGTTGACTAATAATACTACTGTGATTTTAGGTTGAATTATAAATATGTTATGGTGCTCTCTCTCACACTCTTACTTGTCAATTGAGGCCACTGAGGTGTCATGCAAGAGTGTGGACATTGCTGAGAGATAATTGGTAACTTGATAGCTAGAGTTTTGAACTTCTTAGTGTGCTGAGTCACCAGCAGAGGGCAACAGCACTCATAAAAGTAAAAGGTTGAATTGAACAGGGAGAAGAATGCAATTTATAGGGCATGTAACACACATCTAAATGATTACTTTTTATATTTTTGTGTTTTTTTAATAAGATTTAGTTGATCATATAAAAATACCATAAATTATTTATTGTTGTTGTTTATTATTTTTATTTTTATCATACCCCCTTTTCATTTCTTGGCTTATCTGTTAGTCAGACTGTGAACTCTCTGTACTGTGAGTTAAAGAATGTGGCTGTATGAATTTCTACAAATTCTGTTGGAGAAAAAAAGGGGATTAAAAAAAGTATTAAGGCAGATTATTTTTGTGTTATTTTATGTGCATCATAATTATTTTCATTGCAATATATTATACAATATAATATACTGCAACATTGCAATAGTTTTGAACTCTTTAAATACCATATATTTACTTTACAATTCACACAGTAAGTCAGTTTTTTGTGTTTTCAGTCTGTCTCCGTGGCATCAAAGCTCACAGGAAGTGTTATCTCACAATTGAGGAACCCAAACATTACCATGAAGCAAATGAAGACTGCATTGCACAAGGAGGAACGCTTGCAACGCCGCGGGACATGATGGAAAACAATGAACTGAGAGACTATGCAAAGAGGAGCGCTCCGGGATCCAAAGACTTCTGGATCGGTGTGGCAGACATAGTGAAAGAAGGCCAGTATGTTGATGTCAACAGCCTGCCGGTCAGCTACTTCAACTGGGACCGCTCCAAGAAGCAGCCCACAGGAACGAAGAGGGAGAGCTGTGTTGCTCTTTCAGTGGTCGCACAGGGAAAGTGGTACGATGAGGTGTGTCGCAGCCTCAAGAAGTACATCTGTGAATATGTCATTCCCTGAAGGAGACAGTGGTTGTTGACAAGTTGATGATCATTTGTGCGGGTCATTCATTAAAGTTGTGCAAAAATGTGTCGTCAAATCTGTGTTGATTGTCTCTATGGTTATTAATTAGGTTGCTAATTATCTTTAATACACACAGTAGTAGCTGTACTCATTAGATAACAGATATTAGGCTACTTCATGTTCACTTTATGCAAAGTCCCAAAGCCTCAGGTGATGACTGAACAGCACGAGAAGTAAGAAATTATGATTGAAGTTACATAGAAATGAACAAAAATGTAAACTCTTGTTGTTTTGTGACAACTGTTTTGACAATTGTGTGTGACAACTCATTTTGCACACACACTTTATCTGCATTAAGTTTGCCAGTAACATCATTCATAAACACCAGTGAGTTTCCCGGTTTACTACTCAACCTGAGCAAATGTGGGAGTAGTGATTTCCTCAAGGGTAGCATGGAAGTGATAGGAAGTGTTTTTAACTCACTTGCTTGTTGCAGGAGCCTCGATATGAAATTAAACTAACAGAGCCCAAAGAAAAAGTTAAATTTAATTTAGGGAGTAATGTACGTGAGAGTAAGAGAGGAAAGATATCATCTGTACAT
Organism: Oplegnathus fasciatus; assembly: GCA_003416845.1. NCBI lineage: Eukaryota > Metazoa > Chordata > Actinopteri > Centrarchiformes > Oplegnathidae > Oplegnathus > Oplegnathus fasciatus. Next base: position 356,377 of record NTHP01000114.1, on the reverse strand, counting down.
TCAACTCTGTTATCAGATTTATTGACTTAAAAGGCAGCTTGTACAGGTCTGAATGGCAAGTAATGTCCAAACCTTCAGCTACAACCTGACTATGAGGCCTGAGCAGCTTAATGAAGCTCTGATGAAACTGGAGGTGTAGGCCCTTGAACCCTATTTTTCAGACATTTTTTTAATCTGTAATACTACACTCTTACAATGTACATAAATCATTTCATACTGAAATATTTTAGCACAACAAATTATGCAAAACCTGAAGAGGTGAACAAACATTTTCACCGCACAGTACATAAATGGATTTACAGCCTGATTGTAATGAAAGCATCATATCAGTGCATCCTTATGCAATAGAAAATGAACTGTGAGGAACTTATCAGTGTCTTTGACACATGTTAATGGAAGCCTTTTCCTATTCCCATTTTATCCTCCTCACCATCCCAGCCAGAACTATCTGTAAATGAACCTATTGATGAATGTATCACTATAAATGTATTTCTATGTATAACATGGAGGGTAAATATGCATTCCAGTACTTCGCATGACCTCTATATGCCCTCTTATAATCCTAGCCCATTGAATGTGTGAATGAAGATGCATCTCTACTTCCTGCTGTTGTTGATGTCCACTTGTCTGGTGATATCAAACTATGAGGAAATTACTCTTACTATGCTTGTTTCCTTATTCTGTTATAACACGTTACTCTCTGGATGCTTTGATCATTTAAAAAAATGTACCCCATCTTACCCCAAACCACATCTGTGTCTCCAGACGCAACTGCAGCGTTCAAAAACAGACTCTTGTATGAAAACTATATGCAATCTAGAGTCAATCCACCTGACTTGTCTTTGGAATGTGGGAGGAAACCCGGATCACCGAAAATAAACTTGAACAAACAGAGAAAGAACAAGCAAACATGCAGAAAGAGACTGTTATCAAACCTTGACTCTTCTTGCTGTGAGGTGAGAATGTGAAATATGCACATATTGATGCTGCTACACTGCAGTATAACGTGTGCTGCAGTGTAAAAATATTCAGTATTATAAAAAACATTACTGTGCGTCTCATCTTATACCCTAAATTTAATAATCTGGTGTAAAAGCCCAGTTACTTTAGTGACTTTGTGTCCCGTGTACACTTGCTCATTGTAGTAGTAGTAGTAGACAGTAAACAGTATAAACAAAATCAGCAGTCAATGCATTAAGTAGTGACTAAACAGGCTCAGGCAGAAGCAAAAAGCTTATGTGTGCCTGTCCTACATTCTTATCAATTCACCCACTGATCCTGATGGACTTCACAAACAAGTGACAGGTCAATTAATGAAGTATGTCTTCTTTATTCTCAGCAGTGAATAGATTGAATTGATTCAGAAACAGAAATATATTTAAATTAAAATTAATTTATGTAATTAAAGTTAATTTTCTATTGCATAAGGATACACTGATATGATGCTTTCATTACAATCAGGCTGTAAATCCATTTATGTACTGTGCAGTGAAATATATATATATTTAAATTAAAATATCAGTCCCCATGGCTTAGGGGTTAAGATGCCGACCATGAACCGCAACATCCCCCTGTTTGAGCGGGGTCGGGAACCTTTGTTGAGTCTCTCTCGCTTCCTCATTTCCTGTTATCTCTTCTATCTGTAATAAAAGCCTAAAATACCTGAAAAGTATACTCAATTACAAATAAATTACAAATCAGTTAACATATGTGGTGTGGCTTAAAATGAGCAGCTGGGCTCTTATTAATCACCCGTTCCTCCCCCTCTCTCTGTGCTGTGTACAGTATTCCTATGATGGCCACTGATTGCAGCGTGGCAGTTTGATTAAACACAAATGTATAAATGCCCCATGTACAATATGAATGGAAATAATAAAGGTTGTAAAACTACATTTTGATACAGGGCCTCAACATCAGGTAATAAAGTGGGAGTCACCTCACAGCCCTTACAACGTCAGTTGATGCTGTGCTCTAGTGTTGCATATTTCCAAACCAAGTTAAACATTTTTTAAATTATCAATCAGTTGCAACATAATGAAACTGGGGCTTTAGGGGGCCACTAAGGGTGGGGGGCCCTTGGGCAGTTGTCTGCTTTGCTTGGTTGGTAATCCAGTATGGATGTGCTCTATGCACAGTGTTGGGAACTAGTGAACTACATGTAATTAAACTAGAAGTTTGACTACATTTTGCAGTAGCTTGCTGATAGTTCAACTACATTTATATTTGCAGAGTGATTCAAGTAGTTAAATTACTTTTTTGCCATTTTTTGTGTAGTTAACTACTGACACTACAAACAATTTTGGGCCATAAAAGGAAAGAAATTATTTGTTATTTTTCTTTTACCATTGCTCCTCTACTGCCCAGATGGGATTGTTTTGTTTAGGGCAGGTTTAGGCCTCAGGGGTGTTCCAGGAAGCTGGATTGTCAGCTCACCTGTGGAAAATATTTGGCTATAGTTTTTAATGTTTTGAATCTGAATCTGTAAAACTAAACTTGAATATATTAGGTGTCAATTAGTCATAAGTACTGATTATTGCTATTTATTAACAAATGTTCAGAGAAGTTGTTGCGTGCTATTTTAGAAGTTACTTTCCCATGAATAGTGGGGTATAATTTGGTATCACAAGTCCATTCAATTTGTCAATGTCAATTTGATTATTCTTTAACGGTTTGAACTACTTTTTATAAGTAGCTGTAGTTAGCCAAACTATAGTTTATATATTCTCTAATCTATACATTTCTCCCTATGGTAGCTTTGCTGTAGTTCAACTTCTTCCAGTGTGAAGTAATTGGTAGCTTGCAAAGCCATACTTTCAAAGTAGCTTCCCCAACGCTGTCTATGCAGTTTTCTTTCATCCCAACTGCAGGTTCTGTGCATGCATGGATTATTATAGGCCAGGTGGTGCAGATGACCAATGGGACCCTGTCCATCATTAACTTACATTTTAAAAAATTATGAGTAAAGTTGTGAAATTGTGAAATACTTCTAAAATCAGAACATGTGCTCATCCAGGTGAAATTCTGTTGATATTAATCAGGAAACCACGTTGTGCACTTCACTCAAATTAATCTTTCATAATTGTTGTGATCGGATAGAGAGCAGCCCATTGTTCAGACTGAAAGCATTGAAAGCAAACTGACCCACAGCTGACCTGCATCACTCTCTCTCTCTCACACACACACAAGCTAAACCATTAATGCCGTGTTTTTGTGCGTTTCTGTCCTCTCTGTCCTTTTAAACACGCAGACACACACCGACGTCATCCTGTCCGCACACATCACGCACGCTTGTCTGGATGGAATGTGACGCCAAAGCTCCCTGAGTGAAGTCTCGCGGAGTAAAACACCGGCCATTTTTCTCCATTTATAGCAGGACACTTTGTGCTTGGGTAGTGTAACCGAGAGTGTTGCGATCACTTTGATAAGCCTACAAGTTTTGGCAAGTTTAATTTTGTTATCCAAGCATCCAAACTTACAACAAACAGGCCACAAACCATGTTTGTGTGTACCGCCGCAAAGTTTTTTCGCTGACATCCTTGTCCGGATAGATGCTTGTCTAAACTGTCGCACAAATGGAAATGGTGCCTAGCGAGGAGAACCAGTTCGTACCCAAAGAGGTGAGGCTATCACGGACTCAGCCCAGGTTGGAGAATCAACCTCTGGGCGTTAGCTGTCACCCTTGAAGACCATGCTCATTAATGATGGCAAAACTTTTGCACCACTTTGGGAGTTTGCGATCTTGGTGTATCATTTAGCGGCTAACTCCCAGCTGCTAACAGTTAGCTAAACATGACTTGGGCGGCCTATCATGACATGGCTGGCTAACTAACGTTGTAGCTAACAGTCAGTTAGCGGCTAGTTTCACTGCATCTCAGACAAAGTGAGTTTATGAAGGTAGCTGAAGCTTTAGCATAATTATCAGCAAGTTATCTAGCCTTTGAGTTTGTCTTTCTGATCATCATAAACTCCTGAGGTTGACATTATGTTACCCCCCCCCAAACAGACGACATTTGTCAACATTAGTTAGCTGACTTGCAAGTAACATTAGCTGGTAGAATTTGGCTAGCTAATGTTAGCATTTTAAGTCAGGTTAATGGCAACAACTCCAGCTAATCTGGATGTTTTTGAAGTTGCTAAACCAAATGCAAATAGCTATATCAATGGACATGACTGGCAGTGCTGAAGCAACGTTTACCCCCAGTGCTAGTTTTATAAATAATATGTATACTTTGACTCCCTCTTGCCCCCGTTTGCAGACTGTTTTGAATGGAACTTGTAGCTTTAACGTTACTGTAAACGTCAACGTTAGCTAGTCAAATTCGCGAGCTAACGCTAATGTTAGCGGATTTGACTAGTTAGCTAACGTTGCTCATAAGATGCAGGTTTGTGTGTGTAACGATAACACAACGTTAGCGTTAATCTTAGATATTGGGATGCCCCTAATGGTGGAATTAAAATGTTTGCCCTTCCTCCCTTCCTTCCCTCCGTTTGTCACGATGATAAGTAACTGTTTATCCTGCCATGTTTGGCTTAGTGGTTAATGTTAGCTAACGTGCAGTATGCCACACAAAACAATCATCTATTAGTCCACGATGGTACTGTGTTGTCATATTTTCCACGCTATTAGAAAATGCGTCGGCTCCAGCCTCTGTCAACACCATTGATGGTTACCAGATGGTAATTTGACTGCTGACATGTTGGCTCAGGTTAACAGTGTGATTTCTAGAGGGTTTTATTGGCATGGCAGTCGTGTTCATGTGTTATTTTGTATTTATGTATATCTATAGGGTCGCTACAAGCTATTTGGAGTCCCAATATTTAATTTATGGTGTTTTATTATAGCACTTTGACTGCATTTACGTCAGCTACAGAGTCGTACGTCATGCATAGGACGTCACTCGTTCATATTAGTGCTGATGGGAAAATTGTATTTGCACTGCACCCTTATTAGGTTTGAATATACTTTGTAGTAATATTGCAGCCTTTAGTTACACAACTTATTAATGGATTATTAATGGATCTAATAAAACCTGCTGGCAGAGCCTTTGTTTTAACCAAGATGAATGACTTGAGCTTGTGAGGAGGAAATAGGTTTATATTATTTGCTTTTCACTTTGGCAGCAAAGCAGGAATTTGTTTACACCTTCAGATTTTCAGCACAAAAAAAAAGTAAAGATAGAGATGGTTTGTGGAATTACATCATTTAGTTCCCTGCTCTGCTTTAGATCATTTAAAGTATCTAAATATTTCATATTGAGGTATGCAATCAGCTAGAAATACTTGAATGTAAAAATGTAAAAATGTAAATAATCATTTTACACCTTTTAAAATGTATAGATTTAACTGTCACACACACTGGCCAAAACGATGCAAATAAGGTAGAGCACTCCCTTGTTTTCTTCCTGTTTGAAAATGATGTGAAACCCTGTTGTTGCAGCTTTAACAGTGATTTGCTTGTGGTTAATTGCCCCCCCACCCAAATCAAGATAATGAAATCAGCTGACTATTAAGATAAACATCAGACTACCCTTTAGGTCTGTAGATAAGCTGGTAGTACAGGAACATAAAACCTAGTGAAATATTAGTTCTGTTCTGTTCTGAAATCAATGGCGAGGTTACAAATTATTGACTAATGTGGACATGAGCTCCAGGTAGGTAGCAGGGTAGTGTAAGTAACTTAAGCTGCGTTTGGTGTTGAAAGTGGGTGGCAGCGGTGGTGCGGTGTCCTGGGATACCAGAAGTCACTCAGGGCTCTCTGTTGATGCCATGGGCCCAATTAAAGGAAAGATTTGTGAGGAGAGACGCCCACTTAATAACCACAGTCACACATGCAACCCTGTAACATTTAAGATGGGTGGCTACTGAATGGTTTTTTGTTTGCGATGGTTCTGCTGTGGAGATTTTCCCACATGTCACCATATTGTCTGTCACATACATCCTTAGACCCCATTTACACTTAGTCAGTTCATACACCGCCATGGGTGGATTGGATAGCTATACGATCCCAAAAAAGCTATATTTTGACATTTAGCATCTGTAAAAATGTTTTCCATATACTAGGACACAGAGAGCTGCAACATCAAATCATGTGTATTGGTAAATTATAATAATTCCTTTTGTGTAATTTAGTATTATTTCACACCACATTCTGTTGAACTATCTTATATATATTACTACCACTATATTATTTAATTATTACATTTTCATGCTTCGCAGTGTAGAGTTTCAACTATGAGATGAGCAACATGATTTGAAAATGATAAAATAGCCTTTGAACTGTAGTTGATTTGTTTGAAAAAAGTAGGAATTAGGATTAGCCTATATTTAAGTATTATTGGCATATCTTCATGCTTTTGTCTTAACAAGAGCAACATATCAATTATCTTGAGTTTTAAGCTGCATCTTGACTTTCATGGTTAATTGTTAATTTTTTATCAGAAAAATTGATTTCCCTCTTTGCTACACTGTCTTTGAGGGGCCATGTGTTGCCAAGTGTATAGCATTATGTATGAAAAAAGTTGAAGATTAATACTTTCATATTTATCTGTTTTGCTTGTACAAGTCTTGACAAGCCAAAAACAAACAGGCGGTGAACACGTGATGTTTGCTCCCACTGTAAAAATGAATTTTTTTGCCACTACAGGAGTTCCCCAGTGGTTTAGTTTAAATGTTTCAGGGTCTTTTCTATTAAGCCTCATTGCAGAAAGCTGACACAGAGCATTGATCCACCTGTTTTATGTTTGACTTTGTCAAGTCATCTTTCTTCAAGTGGAAGCTGAAGTTGTCGTTTTTGCAGTCCTCCTCTGTAGTTTTCACAGTTCTCTTACTTTCACTTTTAGGCAGCCAATGGTCTCTGAACAAATCAGCAATTTGAAATGTTCATTGTCATCTCCTCATCTGTCCTTTCCACTGCTCTCAGCAGCTCATGCCCCCATAGAGCTACCCGCCACTGTCACTACTTGCCAAAACCATTTTTTGGATACTGTAGTCCATCCAAATTTGTGGTTGGATACTTGCCAAAGTGTCCAGTTTAGTTGACGAATGTGCCATCCACAATAAATTGTATTTGAATTATAATATTGGCTGTTGTTAATTTCACTACCTGCATCTCCGTTCTGTTTTAAGTGTTTGTGTGCGTGCCATGTGCAGTCGTAGTTACATTACATTGTATTAATAGGTGTTCATGGATACTGACATTTCACAACATTATAGCCTGTCATTATTTTTGTGCCATTTAGAATCAGTTACAGCTGTAAAGAAATACCGCCTGTGCTTTGCAGTACCTGTGGCTTCATGTCAGCACCTTGTGATTATATCCACGGTAAAAATAACCTTTAATCTCATAATACACTTGTGTGTTGTCAGCTGCAGCTTCTTTATAGGACCTGTCAGTCACATTTTGCCAAGATCACAAACCTCACAAAGAGGTTGCAAAAAACAGGAACAACTTGAATATATTCCTGTAATTATCACCCTTTCATCAGTCAAGAGGTTGGTTTGCCAACCAAAGAGTGGTAGGTGTAGATAAGTCAGCTACATTTAGCCTAAAGGTGGATTTAGAGGGTAATTAGACAGGCATGTTTTACAAGTTATTTTCCTTGTTGTGTTTGTTTTAAGTTGTTCTTCTCCCCAACTATCTCTGTATATTATCAGGGTGTGTTTTGGAGTTGCAGACAGAGTATTTTTGATGAGATGAAGAGGATTTCTCAGGTAGCGATGCCTTGTGTGTGGTGTGTGAGAGAGCGCTCATGATGAAGCATGGTGTTAAATAGATGCATGAAGCAGCACCGTGATGGCCATCATACTGGACTTAACAACATTCTTCAGTAGGAGTCAGTCACAAACTACAGCTTATAAAGACTTGCAATGAAATGATGATCACCTTAATGACGTATTGGGAGTTGTGACTATAAAACAAATTACTGAAACGTATAATACGTTTTAATAGCTTATCAATTGAAGCTTCATAGGGTTATCACAGTTGTATATTACCTTTTTAAACAACTATTTTATCAATTGTTCATGCAGTAGTTCAGTAATTTAAAATGCCCAACACTTTGTAGTTAATCACCAATACCTGAAGCTAAGGAAGCTGGCCTGACATCATCTCTGCATGCTCAGTACGTTTTTTTACTTTCGTTTTTGATATTAGCTTTCAGTCTGCATACCAGACCGATTAGAAAACAAACTGTGGGGAGTGTTCCGATGAGGAAGTGACTTGCTGTGTCTGGAAACTCCTGCTTGTTTTGGAAAACGGTTTACACTCTGTGTTATACAGTAAAATGAAGCATGTGTCAGCATTTGCATGGCCTTTTTTTTTCTTCTTTTCTTTGGCAACAGATTGTGGACAGTTTGGGAGAAATTTGACAACATGTCCATGTTTTTCCAGTTTGGAATTCGTAACCTAAGATCAGTGACTGCCCAGTAAGAGGGCATGTCCAGTCTCGTGTAGGAGGGTTTCTTGCTACTTGAAAAGAGTCTCAAGCAAATTCCTATGAAGCCTTGATGAACCACAATGACGGAAGAGAAAATGTGAGCTGTCATTGTTGGATTTAAGCTCCTGCATGTCGCCAACACATTAGTTTATGTTTTATTGTGAAGAATATCATTGTTTCTGTGATTAGCATGGAAATACAGCAAAAACATTACTTTTTAATGTTTTGGTTTAGTAATTTGTCAAGTTAACAACAAGATATAGCCATAAATAAATAATAACAGTTACATGGTGGTAGCTTTTTACACATTTGATAATAGTTAAACTGAAGAAGTTTTAGCTTTATGGTTCTTCTAGTTTAGTCATGATGATGAATGTTTTTTCAGCTGACATAACTTATTGTTGAACCAGTGAATACATACAGTTTTAAAAGAATAATCTCAATATCTCAATCATATCATATGAAATTTTTCAACACTGGTGATTTTTGATACAGCTACCAAAATGAGTCTTTTTTCGACTTATTTTGAGGAATAGAAACGTGATTTTCTACAAAACCCTTTTAGGAGAAAAGCTTAAATTCTCAAATATTACATTTTATCTCAACACCAGTAACCACACAGGAACTTTGCCTAAAAATAGTCTTAAGTTGGCAACATTCAGATTTAAGTCAGAAACTCTCTGATCAAAGAATAAGTAAACAAGATCACAAATCTGACCAGATATTCTTTTCCAGCTTTTGATATTTTCTTTTTTGATGCTCTGAAAAATTTCAGTTGGTGCCAAAGACGTATTACGGTTCGATGTCCAGCTGTATCTCTTTCAGAAATGTAACTTGACTTGTAACAAGTAGGTCATATCAGTACTGGGGCATGACATGGTGGTATTTTTTTCTTTTTGCGTGTTTCTGATGATGACATTTGTCGCACAGCCTTACAAATGTTCCAACCTAATGCTTACCTTTTCACCGGAACGTCATGCTTGTAACACAAAATACAGAATGAAAGTTTAAATGTAGCCATCATATCATGCTAATGTTTCTCCCATTCTTCTTGATTTGCAGATCCAAAATGCAGCTGAGGAGCCCAGAGTGCTGTGTATAATTCAGGACACCACCAGTGCAAAGACAGTCAATGAGAGGCTCACCCTGAACCTGCCTGCCTCCACCACCCTCTCCAAACTCTATGAAGATGTTGCCCACAAAGCTGGATATGTGAATGGCACTTTTGAGCTTGCCTGGGGAAATGCGCCGAACATGGTTAGAAAATTAATTAATCTACACAGTCACTTTTCTTTCTGCCAACATGTGACAATGTTTTTCCACATAAATCCACCCAGCAATCAGTGTAATTATGGATCTCAACTGAGTTATGGGCTGAAGTTTTGTGATTTCCCCCAAATCAAAAGGTTAAGTCGAGGTAAAAGTTTCATATCAGGGTTTCAATATGATGCTAAGGTGGCATGGAATGTGAAAGGGTGTTTCTTAGCTGATTGTGTGATGAAAATTTGAGGTTTGCAATCAGTAAGAGCTTTTTTCCCGTCCTACTTGACTTACAGTAAGTGTTCAAACAAAAACATAGTTGACTTAACTTGGCAGGGAAAGCTCTGTATTTATATAATGGCTTAGATCGCTTAGGTTTGTGTGGGATTAAAAATGTTTAGGATTCAGCTCGGGAGATGGTTAAAGCTGCACTAATCAATATTTTGATATTAACAATGGATCAAATATGTAATGTCAAAGGAGTTTGCTCATGCATAGTAACGAACTCCCAGAGAATTATCACCCAACTCTGCAGTTTACCTCAGCTCTACGGAGCGGTTTAGCATCTTTCAGCTCATTGTTTTGGTTTTATGGCCCACAACACGGCTATTTTGGTTTAGTTTCACTGCTCTCGTTAACCTTTTGTAGTTTGCCAATTTGGACACAACACTCACACAAGTTTGCAAAAGTTTATAGCCTGCTACCCTGTTCTTCTGCATTGCTTTGTGTACAATGATGCAGCTAATACAAAGGCAGTGATTTGACTGACAAAATGCGAGTCGACTCAGGGGTTCTTGACTGATGATTTGAATCATCGATGTACAGGGGGGAGCCGTAATAAGCACACTGTACATTACCTGCCCAGAACCAAATGGTAGATGGACAAAGTTAGTGACTAACTGATAAACATAGTGGACATTTAGCCCCTAAAGAGCCAGGTGTTTCCCTCAACAGAAATAAGAGTGAATACTGGACTTATTTGTCAGGTGGCCAGAAACACAACTCTAAGCGACTGCTGGGGGTGTAAATAGCCAATTGTTTGCTAACGTGTTCAATAACAATTTTAGAAGGTGATAGTATGTCAACGCTGTGTTTATGGCTTTTTCTGTTGACCCCAATTGAACGAAAAAATTAATTGGAGCAGCTCAAGTTAACGTTTTGGTTTGGTGTAGCTGAGCTCAGGTGGATTCATTATAATGACTCCCAGCCTGTTTGCAGTTGCTGTTCATGTATCCTCCACTTATAAGAGGTTCATGTTGGGACACATAGCCCCTTCCACTTCTACATTGGAAGGGCACTGTCACCATATCATGACCTCAGTGAAGCTGATAGTGGTGGAGATATGTTTGAAAGTCAGACAGTGCCAACTGGCGTTTCTTTTTTACATGCTATCAGTGTTCAAAATGGATTTTGTCACACCATTGTTCTCTGCTACAAAGAAAACAGAGTGTGTAAGAGTGGTGTTGCTAAGAGAGAGCACTCTCATATTTAGCACAGAAAACTACAGACTGAATGCATTCTTAATGTGCTCACTCAGTGTTGACTATAAGTTTGTCTGTGTTGTGTATGTTTGTGTACATACTACTCCCTTTTCTTAAATGAGCACAGGCTAATCCTGCTGCTGACCCAGGCCAAAGCCCAGGTGCTGTGTCTGTTGTTATCTCACTGAGTAGGTCAGTGGATTAAGCTACTGTATGTTTCCACTGCAGCACTTCGCTTGCTTGTCCTCAGCTTGCCCAGGAGAAAGACAGAAAGTCTTCTGCTACGTAGCATCGTTCACATGTTGGCTTCAAGCTACTTTCCTCGTACGCGACAATACAGAGAATTTTCTGAAAATGAGTTCAGTGGGAATCTAAATCTTCTTGTGAGTTCATCCAGTTTGCAGCCTGTAGAAAACTACTTGTTTTGAATTTTTTGCAGCTGTTGTTTTTCTGCATATTCCAGGGATTGTTGTTGTCTGTTCATGTGATTTTTGTTTTTACTCTGCCTCCCTCAGGCACCACTGGACCACAGCAGTGAGATGGCCCTCTCAGATTCTGGGTTTGAGCCTGGTGGTAAGAGGAATTTCCTCCAGCTTACGGACAAAGATGGAGAGCAGCCCCAGATTGCATCGGTGAGTGGTACAAGATTAACAAAATTAGTTCCTAATTAAATAAAGTATTAAAAATACACTTTTTCTGTTGTTAGGTCTACTACAGTGGCGTTGGGTTTTTGAAAACTAAAGATATTTTACTAAAATATATTGTTTATGTGTGCAGGATGAGTCAGGAACAGCAGATAGCAGTGGACTGGATGACAGTTCCCAGGAGCGCTTTATTGGGCCTCTACCGAGAGACAGCACTGCAGGCTGCAGTGGTGACTACAGCAGTCCCTCCTACTCCTACTCATCCATCCTCAACAAATCTGAGACGGGTGAGGTTTTGTCTCCTGTTGAATATGTGACATTGCACTTTTCATGCAACCCCAACAGACCTCTTACTTCCTGTCTCTTGCCTCCGCTGCAGGTTATGTGGGCTTGGTCAACCAAGCGATGACCTGCTATTTGAACAGTCTTCTGCAAACACTGTTCATGACCCCGGAGTTCAGAAATGCACTCTATAAGTAAGGAACTACGCTCACAGAAGTGTTTGGGAAGTTTTACTTGTGAAGTACAACTTTTAAATTTCTTTTTATAACTTCTGTCCAACTTCAGCTGGGAGTTTGAGGAGTCTGAGGAGGATCCAGTCACCAGCATCCCCTACCAGCTGCAAAGGCTGTTTGTTCTGCTGCAGACTAGTAAGAAGCGGGCGATTGAGACCACTGATGTGACGCGGAGCTTTGGCTGGGACAGCAGTGAGGGTGAGCACTTTTACTCTCCTGTGACTAGACTCACATGGCTTGTGTGTGTTTGTGAGAAGAGAGACCATGTGCCTCTGCATCTGTACACTTAATTACACTTTTTGTGCGTTTTGGTTTTAGCTTGGCAGCAGCATGACGTCCAGGAGCTGTGCAGGGTCATGTTCGATGCCCTGGAGCAGAAGTGGAAGCAGACAGAGCAGGTAGGAGAAAGCAAGTTTTCCTAGACTTCTGACAACAAACGTAAATTCAGCAGCCAGTCTGAGGCCCCCCCCCACACAATGGAAACAAAAGACCTACTGTGGGAAAACTGAAATGGGCCAGTAAGCCCCAGGGTTAGCTGTTTCTTATCTCAGGAGTGAGTTATAAACTGCAGACACTTAACCCAGTGTGCGTATGTACGGCCATGTGGTCTGTACACATGAGCTCTGGGTTAACACAAAATGAATGCATGTGATTGACCCCTATTAAAAAATAACATATTACTGTAAGGGATTATATTTTTTCTAGTTGACTTTTTGGATGTTTACAGTGACAGTGAGGATTTAAAAGTTAAAAACAGTGAACTGGTGAATAAATCACTTGTTTTATTCAACTTCAACTCCAACTCCAGATGACTTCAGTCCCCAAACTAGAATTTGGATTAGCATACAAATTTAGCCATGTCTGTTTACTGTCAAGTCTGTGAAAACAGTTGTTCTGTTGAGCTGCAGACGACACTATACAACTGCCTTCACAGTCTGAGTTGCACTCTCTGTGACAAGTGAACTGACCTTATGTGTAAAATCAGTCGAGATCCCCTTAAATGCTAACATAGCATGGCAGTGTAACATGCTATCTGTATAAATAGGGATAACGACATACTTTTTTGGACAGTCTCTCTCAGTCTCTCTTTGCATTCATGGTGTTTTACTCACAAAAAGTTGTATATGTGAAAAGTGACTGAAGTAGATGTAGAAGAATGGGCAGGAGGCAATTCCTTACCTGGTCAATTGTTGTTCAAAGTGGGCATGATAGTCAGCGTCAGCATTCAATACTAACATAAATGTCAACATGCTAACTGCAGGTTTAGCATGTTAGCTGTAGTTTGATCACCTCAGGCTGACACAATGCNNTGAGTCTGAGATGTCCTAAAATGGCTGCCGTACAAAAGATAAGCCCTTTTTGATTTTAGTAACAACGTGACATTTTCTTCCATTGGACCAACCTTTGAATGTTTTGCCCCACTAGTGGTACGAATCTACAGCAAATTTGTTTTTAATCTGTTTAATGTATCTATTTTTAATCCATCCAGCAGTTTTGGGTGGCAGGTGGCAGCACATTGGTGCCTCCTTTAGTAAGAGAATGTACCAGGGGGAGAAAATTTTGTAGCCCAAACAAATGCTTTATTGTTACAAGTGAAACATGGCTGAGAAGGCCTGACTGTCATGCTTCCATATCCTCAGGCTGACCTGATCAACCAGCTGTACCAGGGGAAGCTGAAGGATTATGTCCGTTGTCTGGAGTGTGGCTACGAGAGCTGGAGGATTGATACTTACCTGGACATCCCTCTTGTGATCAGACCCTTCGGAGCCAGCCAGGCCTATGGCAGCGTGGTGTGTTTCTCTCCACGTTTCATTCCTTTAAACATTTAACACATTGGCAGCAAAACTTAACACTTATTCACTCTTTGGGATTCACAGTTACATCAAGGCTGCCTTGAATTCAGTACTTGCTGCTCATTTTGATACAGTTTATGGCCGTTTAATATTTTAGCCTCCATCTAAAAAGACCTGAAACTATTTTTTTTCTGCCACAGGAAGAAGCTTTGCAGGCGTTTATCCAACCAGAAACTTTGGATGGGCCCAACCAGTACTTCTGTGAACGCTGCAAAAAGAAATGTGACGCCAGGAAGGTGAGCACACTGAAAATGTCACATGGGAGTCGTGTTCAGTGAAGGCAGTAATTCTGCTATTGACCTGCCTGACTCTTTGACTAATGCTTCTCCACGCAGGGTCTGAGATTTCTGCACTTCCCCTACTTGCTGACACTACAGCTGAAGCGGTTTGATTTTGACTACACCACTATGCATCGCATCAAGCTTAACGACCGCATGACTTTCCCAGAGGAGCTTGACATGAGTCCATTCATTGATGTGGAAGATGAGGTGAGAGCAGCAATGGCAGTACCTGCTTCCATCACTATTTCTGATTTTAAATTAGACTGACAGGTCTTCAGAGTAGCGAACCTTTTGTGGGTTAACCCAAATGTGATTTTTCCTTCTATCTCTTATTAACCATTAATAACTTGATGTGACTATAAGCTATGGTTGGAAAAAGATATTGATACCCTCTCAATACCCAACATGTCTAGTAGTGAGTGAACACCATAACATACCCCTCGATAATTCTATTTTTTGCATCTTATAGTGCTTCTGTGTTCAGTAATATGGCACAACACCAGGGCAAGATAAATTACCCGAGATATTACAGGTGTCTTTTGTTTTTTACTGTTGTCATTTTATCAAGTAACAAAAAGCTGCTTGCAGCTTTTAGTAGCTCAAAATATCTGTATCATATAAATTATGGTTGACCACTGTTTCTAGCCTATGTTTTTTTTTTAAACCCCTCTCTGTTATTGATTTTGAAATGGTTTTGTCTCTAGAAGTCACCTCAGACGGAGAGCTGCACTGACAGTGGAGCAGAGAATGAAGGCAGTTGCCACAGCGACCAGATGAGCAACGATTTTTCCACCGATGATTGTGTGGATGAGGGCATCTGCTTGGACAGCACCGGGAGCACAGAGAGGGTGTTGAAGCCAAAGGTAATCATCTTGACCACTCATATATAGATATTGTTGATTGGTGTTGATCTCCTTGGGTAGTTAACTGTGTGTGAAAGAGTTTGTCCCGAACCCAAAGGTTTTTTGGCCCCGATTCTGAGTCCTTTAATATTGGCTATCTGCCAATAATGAGTTTGATCCGATATGTCTGTTTACCTAAGTGTTGATTAAATATGCATCTGACACATTGAAATAACTTCTCAAACTGACATGACGTGATCCGCTAGAGAGAAGACGTGTCACTCTGTTGGATTTGTTGGGACTACATAACACTCAGTCCACTTGCCATTGTACAGTGGTGTTACAGAGTGATGTTTCCTTTACCTCAATCAAACAATCTTTGGCTGAGAACAGACACCGGCTGCAGAGAGCACAACAAACCCGACAACAGCTAAGTTTAATTTTGGCCTGCCATCAAGTTACTCACAGAATTCATGTTAATTAGTGACAGCTGATGTGGCCTACTGCACCGGTCAGCACCGGCTAAAAATGAAAAGCTGTTACTTGAATGTTTTGTAGACTGCTCTTTGCTAATAAGAGGAAAGATAACAGATTTGTTACCGTCGGAGCTAATGAATCTGTGCATTTTACCAACCTGTGTGTCGAAACGGAGTCGATCACAGGTACGACCAAATATTTTTTCACATTGAGCGAAATGCTTGCAGTGTAGAACCCAGCTGTCATTAAGGAGAGCCGCGCTGCAGCACCGGCAGGCTGAGCTGGACAAAACACAGAGTTGAGTAAGGAGAGTATCAGATTTTTATCTGCTTTATTTTAGCTGATACTGACCCATTAAAATATACCAGAGTCAGCTCTGATACCGATCCTTAGGAGCGGCTGGGGTCATCCCTACATATGACCAATACAAGCTACAGCCAGGGGACAAATTAAAGGAAAACCCTGAATAAATGAGTGGGGAAACAGACTGGATGCTTTCATACTGGATATGAGGGGTCTCTGAATGACCAAAACTCTCAAGTGAATTTTTTCGCTTTCTTCAGTAGAGTTTCAGAGCGCAGTGAAACTCGTCCAGTGGTGACTCCTGGAAATGTTATTGAGCAACTGTCTGATGGAAAGTGATGCTTTACTTCCCTGTTCTTGTTACATGAGATGTCTGTCTTTCATTCGTAACGTGTACTGCACTTTCCAGATGAGGCCCTAGCCAACACTTTGCGGCTCAAGGTGGTTTTGTAACATAAAACTGAATGACGAGCTGTATCTCCCCTCTGTGCATGCTTTCCTCATTTGTACAGTCAATGTTGCTTATTAGATGTGACTGTAGCACTGTAAATACAGTGTTTATTGAGCTTATATCTTTCCATTGCAAGTAGACGTTGCCAACATCAGTGACCCTGCATGTTGAGCACCAACAAAATACAACTTGGCTGTTGCTTGTATCTGAACAATAAGATTTTCCCTCCTGTCTCTTCTCAGAGTTTGCTGACCTTTGAGCTGTTCTCCGTCATGGTCCATTCTGGGAGCGCTGCGGGTGGCCACTACTATGCCTGCATCAAATCCTTCAGTGATGGCCAGTGGTACAGTTTCAATGATCAGCACGTTAGCAAGGTCAGCCTCAGCCCTTCTTTAACCTGTTCTGTCCTCTTACAACACTTAAATGTCGGCCAGAATGAGTCACCAGGCTATATCAGTGTTAGTCATCAGTTTGTACTCTTACCAAACTAAGCAAACAATGTCATTTTAACATTCTACTTATCATTAACGTGGTGCGTTGAATCATTGTCAGTACGTTTCTGTGCGTTTCTGTTGGGCAGATCACCCAAGATGATATCAGGAAGACATATGGGGGGTCCTCAGGGAGCAGAGGCTATTACTCCAGTGCCTTTGCAAGGTCAGTTGGGTTGACACACATCACATGCTTACAGTACACTGGCTTAGGGGATACAATAATAATGAACTGGACCTGTTAAGTATCTGTGTTCAAAAGTCAAGGCAGCTTGTCTTAGGGCTGACAGAACAATATTTTCTCTACATATATTCCACTGCATTCATTAACAAGACATCTTTTTTCTCCGTACAGCTCTACAAATGCATATATGCTGATTTATAGATTGAAAGATCCCTCAAGGAATGCAAGTAAGACATTAATTCAATTAAATCTGTGTTAATTGTGGAGATTTTCCCAGGCCTCATACTGTATGAGCCAGTAGCTTGAGTTCCTGTCCTGCAATGAGCCAGTAGAAAACCACACCACTACAACCCTTTGGTGTGGCAGGGTTATGCAGATTTTTTAATATTTTTTTTTATCATAATCTTACTGTTTGTATTACTAGGCTTGCCTTGACTTAGTGCCTTGCCTTAGTCTTAGTACACAGTTTTAATGTGTACCCTGTCTGGCCTGTCTGCAGAGTATTTAGCTGCGGAAGACTTCCCAGAGCACATAAAGACTTTGGTTCAGAAGGAGAAAGAGTCTGAGGAGCAGGAGAAGCGACAGAGGGAGATCGAGCGCAACACTTGCAAGGTACGTTTTTGGATCAAGATCTATTGTTCTGCTTCTGAATGAGTCGAAGCATTGCCTCTCTTTTAAAATATCGCTCTCTTGCTTTTTATCTTCAGATAAAGCTTTTCTGCATGCATCCCGTAAAGATGATGATGGAGAGCAAGCTGGAAGTACACAAGGACAAAACTCTCAGAGAAGCAACAGAGATGGCCTACAAGGTTTGTTGGTTTGTTGTTTGTCTTCAGCACCAGAATTTCCAACAACATAGCTGATCATTGTGGTCGTTTGTGTGTTCTGTACCTCAGCTGATGGAGCTGGAGGGAGTGGTCTCCCTGGACTGCTGCCGTTTGGTGAAGTATGATGAGTTCCACGAGTACCTGGAGCGCTCCTACGAAGGCGAGGAGGACACACCGATGGGCCTGCTGCTGGGAGGAGTGAAGTCCTCATATATGTTTGACTTGTTGCTCGAGACCCGCAAGCCAGAGCAAGTGTTCCAGCCTTACAAACCCGGAGGTCAGTAGCCTGCTACTGTTGAGTCAAACTTTTCAGTTAGGAATGTCTGAAATAGGGATAATCATCTTGTTTTACGAAGTGTTGTACTTTGTGCTGCACAGGTAATTGTGTGCAGTTACTTTTCAAGTGTGATTAAAGCCCATGTAGCAGGGTGTGACCATGTAGACTGTAGACTCTGATGGTTAGGAGCGAACGGACTGCGCAGCAATGATGGATGTAGATGTGTAGATGGTCAGAATACCAAGCCAGATAAGTGCTTTGTGTGTGTGTGTGTGTGTGTGTG